>JAVQJS010135789.1:0-50858 GCA_036024795.1 Galaxias rostratus | reverse complement strand
AGAAGAACTAATTTATTTAAAACAGTAGCCACAGGCGAAGGCATCCATGATTAATGTGTGGGTTGATTATGCAACAGATCGACTATAACTCACCACAGAGCAACCTGGACTACCACATGCCAAGGAGACAGCTGGCAATATTAATACATATACCCATACCTACCCATCTCCTCTGTTGCTCTGTTCATTTCTCTCTCACTCTCTCTATTCTTTCCTCGCTCCATCTCTCCACCACTCCATCACTCCGTCTCCATCCCTCCATCTCTCCATAAGTTAGGGGAAACAGCTGGCAATATTAATAGATTTACCCACACCTACCCACCTCGTCTGTTGCTCTGTTCATTCCTCTCTTCATCCCTCCATCTTTCCATCACAGGTTAGGGGAGACAGCAGCAATATTATTACATACACCGTTACATACATACCTCCTCTGTCGTTCTGTTAATTTCTCTCTCCCTCAATCCCTCCATCACACCGTTTCTCTCTCTTTCTCCATCACGGGTAGACGGGGAGACAGCTGGCAATACATACTCCTCTACATACCGACCTATGGTCCTCTGCTCATCCCTCTTTACATCCCTCCGTCTCTCCAACAAATGAGTAGGTAGGTTGGTTGGAATAGGTGAGTGGAGACAGCTGGGGATACTAATACATGAGCAAATACCAACCTGCTCTTTTGCTCTGTTCATCTCTCTCTCTCTCCATCCTTTCAATTCTCTGTGCCTCCATCTCTCCATCTCTCCATCAAATGAGTAGGTAGGTTAGTTGGTAGGTAAGTGGAGACAGCTGGTGGTGATAACGTATGCACCAAACCCCAATGTCGCTTGGTTGCTCCGTTCTCCTCCATCCCTATATCATTGCACTGCTTCATCTATCCATTCTCCACCCTCCTCCATCTCCTCATCCCTCCATCAAACTAGCAGGTAAGTTGATAGGTGAGTGGAGTGAGCTGGTAATATTAAGTAAATCTATTATTTTTTGTTTCCTATTGAACTTATAGTATATTTGTATGGTACATGAAACAGTTAAAATATTATAAAAAACTCATTCCATATTAGGTAGGTCAGCATGGAGGTTGGTAGATTGGTGGGTTTCTCAATGTAGTCAGTTGCTAGTGGCGACCACAGCAGCTTTGTGACATGCAACGGTTTAAGGAGAGGAAGCCGGGTTGGTAACCACAGCAATCAAATCATAACAATACACTTTGCGAAAGCTGTCCTCACTCCTCACAAACACCGAGACAGTGTGTTTGTGTGTGTGTGTGTGTGTGTGTGTGTGTGTGTGTGTGTGGGTGTGAGTATGTGTGGGTTCCTACAAGGTAAAAAATCTTACAGGAAAAGACCATTAAAAGTAGCAGTGAGCGGAGAGGGGGCTATGTGAGGACAGAGAAAGCTGGAACAGAAACACACAGAGGGCTAAAAACAAAGGGGCCCACCTCCTTTCTGAAGGAAACAGAGGTATGAAAGGGAATGGAAGGACAGCACGATGAAAGGCAACAAGCAGAGAGGGACGGGGGGGAAAATAGACTGCAGTTCTGCAATATTTAAGCATGAGATGCTGTGTTAGACGTTACTTGTACTGCAGGAAATGTTTTGTCTTGGATGTATTTCTAAGAAGGGGAGGGAAAAGCCCCTTTCTGGAATTGGTAGATATATATATATATATATATATATATATATAGATACACTATAATATGAGCTAAAGGGTAATTAACAGGAATCGCTTTATGGTATTATAATATAAAAATTTAATTGTATTGATTAATTTGATATGAATGCACTAAAAAAAGTTATTTATCTCAACTCTGTCTACTTTGAGTTTACAGTAATCCCTCTATATTAAGTATTTTCTAAGACTGCCGCATAGGCAATGCACACATTTTACCTCAATAGACTGCTATGGCCGAACCACACACAAACACATTTTAGAACATAAGTATACAGTACATTAGTTCATTCCATGTATGTGAAGTTGAATTACATTACAACAGTTTCCGTAGTCAGACTCGGGGACAGGGAGACTATGTTGTAGTAGTGCACACACAGTTCCGCTGCCCCTAACGGAGCGTATATATTTTTCATTAGTCATATCGTGTGTTCAGGATACCACTCGTGGTGTCTTACAGTTGTACCTGGGTGAATAATGGATGACGTTTTGACAGGCAACATTAGCAGACACCGTGACACCATGGCAACACACGCGCACACACACACCCTATTCACCCTGAACACACATCCTAACACACAATCTGACACACACACACTCACCGCAGAGTGGATTAGACTCTTAGACCATAGTGCACACAGTGCAAGGACAGAGAAACCTGAAGGTCTGCTCACCTCCCCCCACACACACACACCCCTATCTCTCTCTCTCTCTCTCTCTCTCTCTCTCTCTCTCTCTCTCTCTCTCTCTAACTAACACAGATAAACACAGATGGCCTTTCACACTGACTAACCAGCTGCCTCTGGGCAGAGCAGAGCAACTGACCAAAGACACAACCAACCCTGCTGGCACACGCCTACTAGAGTTACCGCAGCAACGGAGTCAGGCCAGAGTTCACAAACCAACCGGCTGCATTACAAAGTTGAGGACGGCACTAAACTATGCTGATTCTTACCAGAGCATTACGCGGCAGAACACTTAGTTTAATCCTCGAGTGATGTAATCAAGTGGATTTGGGGGCTGTGGACGTGCCTGCTCTTGTTGCTTCCATGTTGAGTTGCATTATTTCAACGGAATGGAGCACCAGCAATCGCACATGGCCCAATGATCATTAGGTCAGGATGTTGGTTGAATTACACCCGCCTGCATTAGAGGGGAAATTATCCAATTGATGTTGTCCTCTGAGGACCTCAAACTCGGTTGATGCAGTTGTGGTCAGTTTATCCTCTCATTTACCGAGACAACAGAGACTCTCTGTCTGTCTGTCTGTCTGTCTGTCTGTCTGTCTGTCTGTCTGTCTGTCTGTCTGTCTGTCTGTCTGTCTGTCTGTCTGTCTGTCTGTCTGTCTGTCCGTCCGTCCGTCCGTCCGTCCGCCTGTCTATCTATCTGTCTGTCTATCTATCTGTCTATCTATCTGTCTGTCTATCTGTCTGTCTATCTATCAGTCTATCTATCTATCTTTCTATCAATCTGTCTGTCTGTCTGTCTGTCTGTCTGTCTGTCTGTCTGTCTGTCTGTCTGTCTGTCTGTCTGTCTGTCTGTCTGTCTAACTGTAGTGCTGTCTTTGTTTAAATATGATACATACATTTTTATATATCTATCTATCTTTAATATAAATTACAAAGAAGGTAACACATGGCAAAGCCTAAATGTTTGATGACTCACATTCTTTGAAAAATATCTGGTGATGACTTTAGTGACAACTTGACCAGTCTTGCACCAATTAATTATTGGTGGAAATGGAAAAAAAAAACGTCAAATGTCAAAAGGTCTTATGAGGCCCTTGCCGCACACAGGCCAAATCACTGACCTGAGGCTGGACAGCTGAAAACACCGTGGCCATTCATGGGGTCACGCGCTTCCAGATGATTAGCGATGGATGGCAAAGATGTTGACCTTCAGTGACAGTTCAGACATGCTGTTGACTCCCTTCTGCCATTGACTTAGGGCCCCGTGCATCACGACAGATTTGCAGAACACAGTCGGGTTGTCGCCACTGTGAGACGTGCCAACAGCCATGAGTTGCAAGGCTTTGCTATTTCAATTTGCTTCTGCAGTCCAAAGAAGAGATGGAAAACAATCGTCCAAGGACATTGGGAGAATGTCCCATGTCTAGCAACACAATACATATGTACATTCTTTTAAGTTTGGACAATGTAGTAGGTTGAGGAGATTAGTCATCCCTGGCCTGGTTATCAGTGTCAAGGTGGGCCATGGCAGCCCTCCTGGCGCTGTATGTAGCCGGTCAAGACGTCAGCGTACTGGCAGGATTTGACCACGGAAGCAAAGTGTCAAGCAACTAAATAAAACCGGACCGCCTTCTTATTTATTCATTGTTTTTGGTCAATCTACATGTAAATGGCTTATGGACTATTGTGTGTGTGTGTGTGTGCGTGTGTGTGTGAAATAAAATCGATCAATAGCTCCAATGTCCGTTACAGTGCATCCCCTTAGTTCGGCTCCCAACAGGATGTTAAATTTAATTTGCACATTCCCATTTCCTGGTGGGAATCATTATATATTTGAGCAATGTATCCTCGCAGAGTTTTGCCTGTAATGAGTTGACCCCTTGGGAAAGGCATGAATTCCACCTTAAATGAGACTTACTTACATGCGTAACCTGCTTAAATAAACACAGAAGCGGGAGTAGATATTGCCATTTGGACTGGGTGCCTGCATAAATGTTTGTGTGTGGTACGGTGCCAAAGACCTTGAGCAACGAAACTGATCCGCGCCGGTTCTTGGACTCGACACAGTGCGTTCCCTTTCCATACTGTATTGCGATTGGGGTGCGAGATTTTTTTTTCTTCCAATGGGGTTCATGCAGTTGTAACGTAGACACTCATGCACGTAAAAATGATTCTCTTGTTCGTGATGTTACAGTAAAACATTTTTACAGTTGTGGTACCGTTCTACAGTTATTACGTTTTCTTACAATGTTTGTGACGAAGGACAATCATACATACTTGAATGTGGCAAGTTTAAAATGTTTTTTTTATATCAATATTGGGCAGCCCATTCTCCTAACATTTAGGAGATTTAGCAAGTTTATGCTGAAGATGGTTGAGGCTGAATTGGGGCAAGAGAAGCATTGAAACACATAAGTCTTTGTACCTTGGTTAAGTCACAGTGAGAGAGGCACTGATTAATTTAACTTGGCCATTCTGCCAGGAAATTTTCTCCAACCTCAAACCGCTTTGACGTGGGGTAGACACGATGCCCACCTGTGACATGCACACCATCTTCAAAACCAAGACATTTGAAAGAGATTTTGCAAAGCTAGCGCCCAAATAACAATGCGGTCACGACTAGCCAAAGATGTTAGCATCAATGTAGCAATCGGAACATTTAGTGTGTTACTCGGAGAAGTCGCGTTTTGTCAACAGCAGTGATACTGACGAGGAAAACCTTGAGAGGTTTGGAACCCATCCGCCAGTTTGGAAGTAAACACGGCTCTGAAAAGGCCAAAGACGGACTCCTGTACACCATTGGCTTATACTGACTGCCGGTTTCAGGTGTGAGCCAGGTGGACGCTTCCCTTCTTCATTACCCTCTCGCGTCTGAGAATTTGCACGAAAGATGAAAACCCTCTTCTCTCTCGATTTTCGATGCATGTGACATTAGTTCACGGAACAGCTGTTCCCTGTGTCCGTACTGGAGTTAGAGGCACGCTCATCATAGGTGTGAGAGTTAACATGTGCAACTGGTCAGCTTTTGAAGAATATATGGTCTAGTCTATCAAACGGTATATTTTTATGCGTATCCTGAGGCCTGCTACAAGTACTGAAAAATATTGTAATTTTCTCTATGGATATACATCGGAGTAAGTCGTTGATCTATTTCCTGCACAGGTTGTCCCATATCCTCAACAGGTAACTAAGTTTTTCCTCTGTGCCGTACAGCGTTCACACAAGCGGGCCCTGTGTCGGCCACTGCTGCTCAGTGACAGCACAGCGTGGAGGGGGTGTTAGAACCGTTCTTCTATTTTCAGCCTCGAAAGCGTGCCTCTTTAAGGAGAGCCTATATCGGTCCCTTGACCTGGTCTGTCTTCTGTGAAAAGAGGCTTTGTCTCGACCAGACAACTAGCAACTTAGCCTTTCCCACACACACATACATACAAACTCATAATAGCCTCTGTGTCTCCCGACTTTCCATTTGGAAAACTGTGCGCTTTCAACCTCACATCCCTACCTTTGCCCTAAGAGGTAATCAGTATGAGCCTAATGATACAGTGGTCTACTGTAGCAGCGGAATGATTGCCACGCTACGCACACCCCCACTGCCAAAGTAAACCGTGGAGTCAAGATTAATCACAGCCATTTACTGTAATCTGCTCACACCTGAGCAGACGCCAGGGTGCGTGTTTCTGTTTTTCGTTCTGAAAACCACAATAATCCCAGACAATCCTAGAAAGGCGTTCCGGTTGAGCTCAATGGGACTTTTAAGTACAGATGGCAATAAGATAAGACTGATGGAGTTTTTTCATGTCCACCAATACAGATGGTCTTTGTCGCTGCCACCTGTTGAACTCCTGACTCGGCCCTTACCTCTAACCTCTAAACTTAGGAGCTGTAGTCCCTTTGCATTTTGACAGGTGATCTACACAGCACTGACAGCTTGGAAAGACTACCTTAATACATCTATCTAGTGTGTGATACATTTTTTCCAGTTTCTTTTATTTGAACTCTCTCATGACTTGAGAGTAAGCAAGGATGTTCAGAAACTACTCAACTGACTTTATCATAAACAGCAATTATGCAATCAATTGTCCACTGTATTGGAAACTTCCTCTAGGTGATGCATTACATGTGCCATGGTTACAAGTCAGGGGAAATAGGTTTTACATGCATTGACAGCATTGGAGGCTACTTGTCATCTCCTGCAGTGTCACAATATCACTTTTACAAGGAGATGCACAAAGGGGCTTCACGTGGAAGCCCCAGCTTGTATCGCTGTAGGCAGGACCCCCAGGGACCCCTTCCATTGGAAGCCCCAGTCTGGGTTTCTGTTGGCAGGACACACAGGGACCCCTTCCATTGGAAGCCTCAGTCTGGGTTTCTGTAGGCAGGACCCCCAGGGACCCCTTCCATTGGAAGCCCCAGTCTGGGTTTCTGTAGGCAGGACACACAGGGACCCCTTCCATGTGAAGCCCCAGTCTGGGTCTCTGTAGGCAGGACACACAGGGACCACTGCCATGTCGAGGCGTTGTCGTGTGGCGTCGGACGAAGAGGGCGGGGGTGAGGGATGACTGGGAGCAGTGTTCGCCGTTGGATGGATGACAGTTCAGGTCAGAGGTTCACTCCCCCAGCAACAACTCACCCTTTCTCTCTCTGTTTCTCTTTCTATGTCTCTCTCTCTCTCTCTCTCTCTCTCTCTCTCTCTCTCTCTCTCTCTCTCTCTCTCTCTCTCCTTCCATATCTCTCTCTCTCTAACACTCCAGGCTCACTCTGGGGCTCAAAGGAAGGGTTTGACGTGGAGGGGCTCGGAAGCGCCAGGGCAGCTGGCAGTGGCGGCCCTTCCCTCCACATCCTGAGGGCCAGCCGAGCCGCCGCTCAGTGGAGGCTGGAGCAGCAAATACAAGGTGCACACTGTGATCTCCCAGCAGACCAGGGGGGCTCAGGTTACCCCATCAGGAGGTGTGTTACCACAGAGCTGCTCACTGTGGCCGTAGGGACAGGCGGCGGGTGGGAGGCAGTGGGCTGGGGGAGCGGGGGAGTGATGGAGTCAGGGAGATAGGAAGACTAGGCATGGTAACATGCGGTCATTGCTAAGAACGGACCGGCCTCATGGATCAAAGAAGTTTTTGGAGTGTCTTTAATCGTAAAGTGCCTCTTTGATGACTCACCCAGAAAGTCTTCAAATGAATCCTTGTTGGAATGAAATTGAAGTTCCAGAGCATAGAGGATTGCACAGGGCTTTGTGTTTGAAAAGCAGACGCTTTCTCCGTGCCTGTCTCTGCATGAATCTAAATGAAAACACATGCGTTTTACATTCATATAAGAAAACACAAATCTATGTGTACATGTCTTTTCTTGCACACCCTTATGGACCTACCATCTTTGTTCCTGCTCACGCCTCCCACTGATGGCACACACATGAGCAACTGTGCTCCATCTGTAAGCATTGGCATTAAAATGCAATCAATTTGATTCGATCATCTCCCAGAGACCCATACAAAAAAGTCATATCAGAAAACTAGCAAACAGCACGATGCAGACACCTTTCCCCTTTTGTAGTTGAGTTCGGATTAAGAGGAAACCAGGAATGTTGCAGTGGTCTAATTCAAAACGGGTTTTTTTTGCATTTCATTCTGAAAAACAGGATAATGTTCACAAAAAAATGCTCAGGGTACAAAGGCACTGTTTTAGAAAATGAAACGCATTTGCACATGTGTGGACAACAGATTCTTTTGATTGCACAGCACATGTCAACAATAAGTACCTTTTGGTTTGTATTCTAGCACCTGGAAAGCAACTAGACCGCCCTGTCTCAAACAGTAATGTGCCTAAATACTGGCCTCTGGATTATCAATGCAGAGGCTGCATGTGGGGCCAAGTATTAGCGGGAAGCTATAGAGAAGTGCTCCTTTCCACTGGAAGCCATTGGCTAAAATTGGATTGTTGGCTTTAAATAGACGCTTTTTTATTATGAGTTTGGGTTTAAAAGCCAGGTTTTAAGGCATTTAAGTGAACATCGACATTTCATTAGATAGAGTGGCTTGCTTGACTTTTTTTTCATTCATCGCCTTGGATATCCTTGAGAAAATCTCCATCTGCTTTGTCCACTAAGTCATTAATTGGATTACAGAAGCACTCCTGTCACTCAGAGAGGAAGTAGTGGACCTGTAGTCACCAAGTCTAAGCTGGCATTAAGAGGGGTCGGCAGGTAGTTCCAAGTGACACATGCAGTAATATCGACTTGAATCCGGAATAGATAGTGCCTCCTGTAGCTAACAGAACAATATTTTTTGCCTTAGCAGCGACATTTTTGACATGGAAATTAGTATGAAACTTCCTTTAAAGATTGTCAGTATTCCATGGAGAAATAACAACCTAAGTTCCATAAACTCTGAACCTCCACTCTCGGAGCAAGGAGAGACCTTCATAGGAGTTTATCTGCTAGTGTTGGGTGAGTGATCTGCTGATTGACAACCTTTAGGATCACTTAATGGATGCTAGCATAACTCGGTCATCCTACATTAGCATTAAGCTAGTAGTTAATACTTTTCCAGAACCTTTAGTAACATTGTAATAATTTGTATTTTGACCGTTGTACATCTTTTAATTGACATAGTAGACAGCCGGAAAATTTATCACAAAGCAATAATGTACAATATATAAATGTATATATTGTATATACATAAAATGATTGTTAAAAGTACAGCACCTATTAACACATAATCCAATGTCTATGAATTGCACAATATTAATCAAACGTTTTGTTTAATGTATAACAACGTGATTACAGTGACATAACAATATTAAGTCAACCTTCTTGCCTCTTTGTTTATCTCCACATAATAACCTTGCAGACAATATTTTTGCAGTCTGCCCATTATGGTTATTGGTTTTTCTGATTCTAGGATGGCTCTCCTGGTTCGGGAACAGCCTGGTGATGTTTGTAATATACAGACAGAGAGCCTCCCTGCAACCAACCGATTTCCTCACTTTAAACTTGGCAGTCTCCGATGCCAGCATCTCTGTCTTTGGTTACTCTCGAGGGATTCTGGAGATCTTCAACATCTTTAAGGATGGCAACTTCTTGATCACTTGGATATGGACATGCCAGGTAAGAGGCAGGTTAAAAAATACTGTACGTGCTTATAACAAACCTGTTCTAGAAATCTTACATTGGTCATTCAAAGTTAGTATATAGTGCACATATATTACAATTGATTGTATTAATTTGTTGACATGGAATATGTATCCATGACAATGAACAGCTTCAGGAGGTGACACCCGCAGGTTAAGAGTTTACATTACAAAGTGTCTAGATAAGTGATAAGGACTAAAGTGTATCCATTAGCTAATTTACTACCCCAAACCCAGTTAATAACTTCAAGACTGTTACATTCACTCATAGTGAGAAGGTATGTGAGTGGAGCGAGATTACACGAGCAACCATTTAGGTTAAAGGCCAATCTGTAATCTGATTACTTCTTTGGGCCCCTTTCAAGACAGGAAATATCCTCACAGTATATCAACCACAACAAGATGGGAAGGAAATAATTACGGTGGTTTTTGGTTATGTAAGTCATGTTGAACAAATCTGCCCATAAAATACAAAGGTAATAACATGATCTGCAGAGCTGCACGATGTCATGCCCTTTCATTTATTATTTGAGTTGTCAAACCAGCTTTTTTTAATCAAACTTCTTAAGAGATGTGGTCTGTTTAAGAAATTATACAACTTTAACGTAATACCCTGACCCTGTTGTCGGATCAAAGGATAAATAATTTTTATATTGAATTATACCATTTTTGTAACTTGAATTTAAATGAAGATTGGTGAACGTAAGTCTTGGATTTAGGTATGCACCAAAAATCCAAAATTCGCTTTCGAAATTTTGTTGACAAGATCTAGTCACAACAAAACCCTTCGGCCTTTTGCAGCAGTAAGAATTCTTACTACTTCCAGGTTTCTCAACTCTAGAGCTAGAGAATAAAACACATATTGATTTATGTTTACTTTCCCCTAAGGCTTTTGCTTCGAATGAAATAGTTGTCATACTTTGGCTTGGAATTTTTCCAGCTTATTTTTCTTGCTCAAGGCTAGCCTGTGGTGGAAACCCTGATATCCGCACTCTTATGTGAGGACTCTCTGTGGAGCCATAGGAAAACATTGGAGTAACCATAACAGCTTCAGTCTCCGTTTTGACCCTGTAATCTCAGTGAGACTAAGGGAGCCTCACTGCTGTGTTATAATTAGACATAGGCCCACCTTGAGATGATCTCACCTCTCTACCATCCATACAATCTCTTAGATTAAATATTATGATTGCACTCTCCTTTTCTCACCCCCCAATCCCTCTCTCGCTCCCGCTCTCTCTCTCCCTCTCTCTCTCTCTCTCTCTCTCTCTCTCTCTCTCTCTCTCTCCCTCTACCTCTCTCTCTCACTCTCTCTCTCTCTCTCTCGCTCTCTCTCTCTCATCCTCTCGCTCTCACTCTTTCTTTCTCTCTGGAAAAGGGTGTGAGTGGGAGAAAAAGAGCACTGGAACAAGTAAAGACCAGGAAAAGAGAGGAAAAGAGAGGGGGAGCCAGTGAGTGAGTGAGACAGGCATGTGAGAAGTATTACCAGATTACTGTGTGAGCGTGACAGGACTTGAAACCGGTACGTTGGCTCGGCTGGGCTGGAACAAGCTCCTGGAAACCCAACGAGACAGCCCAACGAGACAGCAGTGTACGCTACTGGGGGAGATATCGCCCAAAGGAACCATTTCTCACAATTGCATTCGCAAATATGTACATTGTAAACACGCTTATAGTCGCAGACAGCAGGAACACACAGAGGGGCAATTCAATAGGGAAGACTGTCGAGAGTTAAAAACCACATCAATGTCTGACTGTAATGGGATTAGGTCTTACCAAAAGACGATCCTGATAGACACCGGGCGGTGTCACAGCAGGGGGTTCCCCCGTGTCACTCGGTGGGAGGCCGACTTGAGCGTGTTCCGGCGACGCGGGGTTCCGTGTGAGAACACTGAGGGTATCAGAGGCAATGATTAGGGCATCTGTTCGATTTACAGTACCTCGTCCCAGGCCGTAAATCTCCCGGGCACGATTTCTGTACCAACTCTGTCCCTTCAGGCTGAGAGTGCCGGGGCAGACACAATGCATTAAAACATGTCAAATAAACGTGTTAGGCAAAGACTGTCAATGGTCGCGTCTCCATCAGTTCACTTCGAAAGCGGGCCCATGCCGGGCTAGTCAGTGCTTGCTCAATGTTCTGGATATTTTCTTTCAGCGCAGACAATGTATTGCGTGTTTCCAACAAATCCTTTGGATTTTGGAGAGGATAGCCCTGCTTAGCTTAGAAGCAGAGATAAGATGAATAGGGTTCAACATTTTCAAGGACCTCGATTGTTCGTGTGATGTACAATTCTGAAATCTTAGAGACACTGTTTAATGTTTAATGTTTAATCCTCTAGGTGGATGGCTTCTTCACCTTGCTCTTTGGCCTGGCTAGCATCAACACCTTAACAGTTATCAGTGTCACCAGATACATCAAGGGATGCCATCCAAATAGAGGTCAGATTCAAATCCACCTTGTGTTTGCCTTGTTAAGTCAAATCTGCTTAAATATGCACTGCAGGTCGCACTAACATTCCACCAGCTCCTACTTCGTAGAAAGTGTTTTTGCTTCTGTGGTAATGAGAGCTTATTACTAGCTTGAATTATGGGGGTAATTACCTCTAAACTCCAATTGAATTTACTTTTCTAGACCATAGCCTATCATTAGCTTAACCTGTGGTAGGGTCGACTATTTTGAAGGGTACTTGATGTTCAAGAATGTCTTAATTAGATGAAATGAGGTAGAATAATTGACTCTGTTATCACCTTCGTATTGGAGTTTTACTGAGTTCATAAAACACGACTGTTCCGCTGTGATGTTTAATGTTTGCTGCACTCCAGATGGATGCACTGTTCACATCAAGGATTGTGTAATTTCACTGACAAAATTCGAATCATTTTTTTCTGAATAAATTACTTTTTCTTCTTGTTATGTTATTGGGTTGGGATCTTATTATATGAAACCGACAGTAGAAAAAAAGGGCACAGTATGCACCTTCTCTCTTTAGGGTACTGCAGCTACACAGCCTTAGGTGGGACTATGTGGTCTATTAGTCACAGATGGTTGTGAAAGTAAATCACTCAAACGTCTTTTTTTGTTCTGAAAACCACGCTTTATGTTCTTTTGTAAACAGTGATTCCTTTTAGTAGTTTTGCAAAGCCTGCCGATTTTGAAAAATGAACTCATTGTTAAATAAATGCCACAATCTGACCTTCATAACTCCGCAATGTGGGACGGTAAATCGCCGTCCTCGTTTCCCTTTTTCCGTGTTTCGAGAGCTAAGACCTTCCACACTGAATCTCATTCTGCTCAAGGAAGGACCTCCATGGCCTTAAAAGTCCCTAAACAACACAACAACGCATTGAAACAGTTTGAAAATTCACAAGATTCCTGTCAAGGTTGCATTGTATTTAATAACACCTGTTCTCCCGTGTATGTCTACAGCTCACTGTATCAGCATGAGCACCATTGCCATCTCGTTGATGTGCATCTGGATCGGAGCATTGTTCTGGGCTGGGGCTCCTCTCCTGGGATGGGGCAGCTATAAAGGTACGGTGTTATCCTGGTGCCTGTTGCAGCACAAGCAAAGCAAACAACCATTGTGAAGTGATCTAGTGGAATCACAATGATGTGTACGTGCGATACAAACCGAATGAAGAACCAGGTGATCCGGGTCGGCGATCCCGCTGTAAGTAAAGCAGAGAGGTTAAGGAGGCTTTGTTTAATCATCTCTCCATCCTGTTTGCCCCACAGACCGGGGTTACGGGACGTGCGAAGTGGACTGGTCCAAAGCGACATACTCCACCATCCAGAAGTCTTACATCATCTCCATTCTCATCTCCTGCTTCCTCATCCCCGTACTCGTCATGTTGTTCTCCTACGTGTCCATCATCAACACGGTGAAGAGCAGCAACGCCATGTCCGCCGACGGCTACCTCACCTCCCGGCAGAGGAAGGTGGAGAGAGACGTCACCAGGGTAACAGCACGTTGAAAAACTTTATGAGGTGGATGAATGTTGACCTCGGCAGGTTTCAAAGCCCTGGGTCAAACAAAAACAGAAAAAATTGTAACTAGACTTATTGGTAATATCCAGGGTATCTCACCCAATGACCCAGCTATCCCATTCATCTAAACTCCAATTGAATTGTCTTTTCTAGACCATAACCTATGCTGGAGCTTTACCTGTTTGCACTCACTAAGGGTCTTCATGTGTCATTTACAGGTGTCCATCGTGATTTGCACGGCTTTCATCATGGCCTGGTCTCCTTATGCCGTGGTGTCCATGTGGTCTGCCTGGGGCTTCCACGTGCCCAACATGACCAGCATCCTCACACGTCTCTTCGCCAAGTCCGCCAGCTTCTACAACCCCCTCATCTACTTTGGCATGAGCTCCAAGTTCCGCAAGGACGTGGCCGTGCTCCTGCCATGCACCCGGGAGAAACGGGAGGTGGTCCGCCTGCAGCACTTCAAAAACATCAAACCTAAGGCAGAGGCTCCTCCCCCTGCCGCATCACTTCCTGTCCCACAACAGGAGCGTAAGTGTACAGTTGACTTGTGCCCGCCCACCCCGGACAAAGATTCGGGGGTCAACAGCCTTCCTCACACTCCTCCCCCGTGTGGTCCAGAGGTCATCCACGTCGACGTGCCTTCGCACATTGAAACGTCCGAGTACATGTGTGATCGACTCTAAAGACTGCTCTCTTCACCATCAACCCCAAACCTTGAATAAATGCGCTACTTAAACCGCATATCAATTGCTACTTGAAACGTCTTGAAACATAGTATTTTTGTATGTGTTTATCAATGTACTGTTTACTTCTGTGAATACATCGTTTCTAAGATTCTTGGAAGCGAGAACGAAATAAAAACGAATGCAAACGTGTGTTGCAGGCAAACATAAATTGTGTTTGCTGCTACCTTCCTCCTCCACCTCGTCTTGCGGTGTTGCTATGTGTCTGGTCATTGAGCCCCCGGGACTCCAGGTTGCATTTAGCCGGTGAAGTGATGCGAGGTACCCGAGGGATGCACGTGACTGTCCCATACAATGGCAACGTTGTGATTGCAGGCTGATTGGTCAGGACATCTTCCCAGCTATACCTAAGAGGGCACATGCTGATCAAATCTCCCGAACGCTCCCAAAGCACCTGCTTCTAAGCACCACTGCACCTCTGAAATGTGCCCCGGCTAAGCCCCCTTTTACCTTACAGCCAATGAGATGAAAAAAGGCTACATCGAAGGTTCCATTTTGTCAATACACAGACAGTTAACTGACAGTTAACAGTACCAAGAAAAGGCTTTCATTAGTAGCTTTGGGGGAGTACGTTTTTAAAAGTTCATAACTCTTTTGAGTGTTCCATTGGGGCGTTGAATTAGGATTACTAGCAGAGCCTCAAGGGCTATGACCTTTTGACAAGCTATCAAGCTAAAATGCTTGTTGAAAGAGATATGAAGAACTCTGGAAAATGACACCTGGTTTACTCAAATGACAACTGCTTTAGGCTAGAACATGCCTTGCTATACGTTCCTGAGACAACCTCCACAAATGGAATGACCACAATCACAAGCACAATGAGGTCTTTTAGAGAGCCCTTAAGACCATTAAATCAAAAGTAACAGGCAGTTCCAATACAACCTGCCCATATCAGCTCAGCTTGGATGGCAATCGCTATGGACTAATGGGCTGACACATGGGGCACCTCAGTACATCTAATGTCTGTTGTGAGTGTGTGTGTGTGTGTGTGTGTATTTGTGTGAGAGTGTTTTTGTGTGTATGTGTATGTGTTAGATTGAGAGAGAGAGAGAGAGAGAGAGAGAGAGAGAGAGAGAGAGAGAGAGAGAGAGAAGGGTGTGTGTGTGTATGTGGTCCACTGCACGTACAGAAACAATGCATTACTTAATATCACGATGGACAACTTCTAAAGGTGAAACTTAAATGTGAAATAGACTTTTCCGTTTCTCAAACAATTGAGGATAGGCTTGTTACAAGTAAAACAGTTGGCGTGAGGCATATCTCCTTTGATGAAAGTGCACACAAGTCTTTCACAGTCAAGATGTGTACTGATAAGTCAGAAATAAAACAAATTATTGCAGTCCAAAACCATCCAAGGTTGACACAATGATCTATAGCTTCCTGTATCATCATGCCCAGGGCATGATGGACTAACACTCTGGCGTGCTGCTCGGAATCAGTGTATGCGCTCAGTGGGACGGGCAAAGGGGAATACCTTGGCCCCGTCCCGCTCCCCACTTTTAATGAGCGCTCTCACACAACTCCGATCGTGCAGACCTAAAAGTCCAGGTGGACCAGTACATCAGGCATTGAAACGAACAACACACCCATGCCTGACGTTAAGGATTTTTGCTCTATGAACCTGCAAATTGTTTAAAATTGTTTCAAGGAAAACAGTCGGGGAATATTTATTATCTAAGGTAAGGAAAACTCCCTTTTCTCTTTGCATTTGCATTTGCATTTGCAAAATTGTTGCAAAAGTTTATTCATCTGTCATCAATCCTTAATTTTATTTGTGAATTGCAATTTTATTTTTAGTGTCTTTGACCTATTGTGTGAATCGTTGCTAACTGATCTTGCGTGCGTAATTGGTGTCCACTGTGCCCTTGGTAGCCCAGTGCGTTAAAGGCTTTTTAAATGTACTGGGGAAGAAATCTTTCCTATTTAAGTTATACGTGCGTCTGTGAGTAATTCTACTTTCTTACAATAGGCATCCAAGACTGTATCGTAGCAACCTAGCTAGTCCGGGCTTGAACCTATTGCCCGAAATTGTACTACACAAATCAGGTCAGAGACTGCGGGTTTTTTCCCAAGTTCTCCAATGTCCCTGCCTACTTCGCAGGTCCCTTCCCCCTTGCTACAACACAGCCATTGAACCAAGTGACGAATTGACACACTCGGGCATCTCATCTGTATTTCTCAAAATAATCACATTTCTGCCATGAGCAAAATGTACCTGTTAAATGTAAAAAAAAAAAAAAAAAATGATATCGTGCTATCGAAGAGTTTACATCAGCTGCAACGTCTTGATTTGCACGATTGATCTTCTTTTTTTTAGATTGTTCCTGTATGAACCCTTCTTTATTCGTTGCGGTTAAGGAAAGCACTAACTATAGGTTGTCTTTACAGTAGGTCCATCAGCATGATCTGACTTGTATGCAACACTGTGCCAAGAATGAAAGTAATTCAGTCCATGCTGCTGCACCCAATAAACAAACCGACTCTGAACATTGCTTGCATATCAAATGTAAAAGACTGCTGTGCATGTAAATTACCTTGTGTAGGCATGTCAGTTCTGCTGTGTCTCTGATCTCATGGCCCATGAACCTCTACTTACTTACATTAAAAAAAAAAATTGGTGCATAATGACGGACAAGAATTTTTAAGAGGAGGATATGTCGACATTTTAAGCACTTTCCTTTTTCACACTCTGCATCCCAAATTCTTTACCACAATGCATTGCTTGCACTAGAGTGTGCTTTCAAAAACGTTTCAGTTGCTTTTTCAATGTGAATTGGAAAAAAAACAAAATGTGTCAGTGATGCTTTGAATGTATTAGCGCCCATGCAAATATCGTAAACTCAGGGGTTGTTTTGATGTACACATGGATGTGTGTGCATCTGATTGACCTTCTAGTGCTTTGTGAGCCCATTGTTTTCCGAGCTTTCAGACAGGTTTATAGGCTACGACTATAACCCCAGCTTATTCTGTCATACTGTACCTTATCTCATCCCCGGACACCTCACAGGGTCATGCTTTGTGTGATCGAATGGAGTGCCTCGCCCTAGTTACAGAAGAATGACTATCATGTTTCTACTGTTTATGTTTTACCTGCTTTAAAACGTTGAAAGACCTCCTGTTTGGGGACCTGAATGATTCCATTCAAAGCAAAAGGCAAATTAGCTTCTTTTTTTTTTTGTTTATTGTCTTTTTGTCCGATGAATCTCGTGGTCTGAGGTTTTTGATTGGCACGGAGAGCATTACTTTGCGTTATATGCAATGCAGTTCAACAATGTGACCTGTCTGAGCTGTTGAGCAGTGCACAACGTGTGAGGTCCAAAGATTTGCACATGCACAAATTCAATGGACCGCCCTAATCGGTTATTTGTGTATATTTAGCTGATTCCTTAACTTTATTTAATCTCCAGCTTGTGTCAGACAGTGTTTGGTAGGCTTACTAAGTGATGGCTCACCTGATGTCTGTCTCCACCTGCTTACTGTTGTAGCCACAGGACAGGGGTCTTCTCTGATGCGCCATGTGATTTGTAAAGATAACCAATCTTACACATCTGTTCAACAAAGCCCCGGGCAACCTATCAAAAGAATTTTCAAAGGACCTGCAAAATGCCCACCATCCCGTTTTTCTATTCTGTTGTTGAAAGAAAGCCCCCTTCGCGTGCAAGTTACGAAAGACAATCCCAGTTTTCCCGAAAGGAAATTATGCGCACCCTTTTTAGTCAGTGGGAAAAGAGGTGCCATTATGTTGCCGCTTAGCAACGCAGGGTGGAGTGCATGGTTGTACAGTGGCAGGGTTGTAGATGTTGGGACAGGTGTTTGGCTCAAGAGTTCAGTGCTTTGCTTTGTTGCACAGATTTTATTACATGGACACGGAGCACAGACTGCACCCTCTTAGACTGGTTGTAGGGCGGCCTGTCTCAGTCAGACTGCCCTCTCTTAGACTGGCTTTAGGGCGGCCTGTCTTACATAGACTTCCCCCTCTTAGACTGGTTGTAGGGCGGCCTGTCTCACACAGACTGCCCCCTCTTAGACCGGTTGTAGGGCGGCCTGTCTCACACAGACTGCCCCCTCTTAGACTGGTTGTAGGGCGGCCTGTCTCACCCAGACTGGTTTGATGTATGTGTCTCGGCTTGTCCTCAGTCCTCTTTCCACCATTGCGAGGATCTCAGCACTGTGCTCTGACAGGCACTCCAAGCCCTGCTGAGCTTGCAGTCTGTTGTACCACGGGGGTAAATGGGAAGAGTCATGCCAGCGCGCATAGATGTCAGATTTGAATGCGCTTTTGGCACGAGCGCAACTCCGAAGTGTTTCTGTCCCGCGGGTTCGGGATTTAGCGCGTCGTGGGGAAAGGTTAAAAAAAACTGTGGAACATTCAAACAAGATGTTTTTCCACTTGCACTGTGGACTGTGTAGAATAGATACAGCGGTTCAACAAGCTCCTATTATCACTGCTCATCAAAGCCCATCAAGTGAATACAAGCAAATGTAACTTGCCTCCTCCTAGAAGAATGTAACCAAGGATGGGGGGGGGGGGTAGTGGAAAAGGAGCGGGGGGACATTGTGTGAGTGCATGGTCCTCTCTCGATCATTTTCTAACCGGTCAGCATGTGCCTGCGGTGAAAGACAAGGCGCCGTCCTCCCAAAAGTCATGTTCGGCATTCCTGATAGATAAAAGGGAAGCCTAAATGCTTGACTCCAGTCATCACACCCCCCTCCCCCCCCCGACCCCCCTTCAGTGACGAGTTCTGCCCCACTGCGCCGGTACATAGGCCAAAACCTCGGGAAGCGGCCATACAACGAGACAGCTTCTATCACCTGTGAGCCAGCCCCCCCCCCCCCCGCCCCCCCCAAAAAAAACGTCTTTGTTTAGATTTTTCTTTAACGTTCCCTGGTATTAACTGGTGTACCCGAGAAGCGCGAATTTCCTCTCAGCTGGAAAACCTTGCCATCTTCAAGACCATCAATGCAGCCGCTATGACAGAAGAATCACAGTGGGTCTGGTATGAACTTTTGGCAACTCAGATTCTTGTTGACACAGGCTCCACCATTGTGGCCTTTTATCTCTCCCTCTTTCTATGAACATGTGCTTTGAATCAAAAGCAAGACAGCAAGACAGCAAGACATTTCTCTTTGTGAGTACTGTAAACAGTACTAAATAAAAGGGTTCGCGTTGGGATCATGTCTGAACAGATGGAAGCGCACATTCAATTGAAGATGTGTGATTTCTCCAAGCATGTGACCGTGACATATTTGTATGTTTTCTGTGATTGTTACCAAATCCCACGGTTTTAAGGATTAGCTCTTGTCTTTCCAAGCCAATAGAACATGTGTCTGTGTCCATAGTCATACAATTCACAATGACTACCAAAAATTGGCCCCAGATCCAACGCACGCAGGCACCCTCTGTGCTGATGGAGGACCTTGATTTTCAGAAGATAAAATTACAAATGACTCTTCTCTCCCTGTAGAGGTTGAGAGGTTTGTTCGAGGGAACTGCCAGGTCGACACACCACCCAGCATGATCAGAGCAGCACTCACCGCTGTCTGCCTCGGTAAGCTTGGCGCGCACGCACACGAGCCCACACACACACACACACACACACACACACACACACACACACACACACACAAACACAGACACAGACACACACACAGACACACACGCACAGACACACACAAACATACACACACACACACACACACACACACACACACACACACACACACAAATACACCCACAGTGCAAATAAATATAACTTAATCCACCCACTCCAACAGAACTTAAATGAAGCGTTGATATTGTCTTCATCAAGATCATACCATACGCTGACTGATGAGCACATCACCAAAATACCCTTGGTGGTTTAATTTGTCGTGATGGAGACCGTACACACAGGAGCACACAAGCTCCCACAAATTCATTATCTCCAATACAAAGAGTCTGTGTTCAGTAAACAGTCAAGGGGGTATGTGTTACTATGTACCGTGTTGTGTAAACCTCCTGACTCTTCTCTGTCTTCGCTCACCACAGCTTTCCTACTGTCGTGTAGCTCAGGGGCCCGGTCAAATGGAAGGAGCAAGAAACCAAAGCAAGGTAGTGAAATAAGATGCCTACGTCTCTCATAACGTAACCGCTTGGAGGACTCCACCATTTTACATCCGTCGTAACCTGTTCCCCACCCCAGTTGTTCCAGCCATCGAGTGTGACGTCAGGGCAGGGAAGATCAACCTCCCAGAGTTCATCGCCAAATGCCCCGCCCACTGCAAGGAGACCAAGCAGCAGGTGTATGGCTCGGGGGTCTTTGCCTCCATCTCCAGCATCTGCAATGCCGCCATTCACAAGTAAGTGTGGCGGTGCTACGTGTAACTGCCACAGCCATTATAATTCTAACGCTGATAGGAATTAGATCCCTCCATTTTGATCCCATTCTGTTACCAGTCTTTCTTTCACTGAGGGTAGTAATAACACATGTTCTCATTTGAAGCCATTGCAGTAACTTTGCATGCTTTTCTGACTTGTTTCTTTAACACCAGCGGGGTCATTAACAACTCTGGAGGAAAGGTGATCGTGAGGAAAATGGCCGGCCAAAACATCTACAAGGGCAGCAACTCCAACGGGATTCGCTCTTTGTCTCTTCCCAAGTGGCGGGAGTCCTTCGTCGTGTCAGGTGCCTTTTTCCTCATCAACACAACCAAGCGGGCTAATGACATGCTAACTAGCCCTCACTGAGTGCCGCGCATTGACTATCCACACACTTCCTTCTTGTGTTATAGCGGGCAAGCCAAAAAAGGGTGTGATCTACCCCTCCACTCTAGACTACGTCCCTTCCAGACCAACATACGTGAAAACAGGTGGGGTGTTTTTTAACAGACAGACCATGTTGATAAATGACGTCCAATTAAATTGCGTCAGCAATGGATAGTGCCAGACTGTGGTTAGTTGAGGAGAAGCATTTCAAAGTGTCAAAGACAATACATGTCTGTAAGGGGTCATTAGACTGTGAGTGCTATCATACGAACCCTTAGTCTAGTTCACTGATTAAATACCCCTCGGATTTATGCTGATCTGGCCAAAGTTGAGTGAACAGTCAGACTGCCGTAGTTTTGCATAAAATGTGAAGAATGTGTGACAACAGAGAGAGTTATTAGAGGCTCTTCCTCCTCTCACCCATCCATCATTCACCCTCCTCATCCTCTCCCGCAGGTCAGATGGAGTTCAAAACCCCTGAGCCCACAACCAGCACGCCGGCGACGACCCCTGAACCCACAACCACCATGCCGGAGCCCACCACACCCCTCCCCACCACCATCACCACTACCACCACCCCACCCACCACCAAGCCACGAGCGGCTGTCCACAAAGTCAGAGATGCAGGTGGGGACACGCAGAAGCACACACACACACACACACACACACTGCATACACACACTTCATACATACATGTTGTCGGAGGAAGCTTTTGTCTTACTCAGATAAATGGATCCATGTATGTTATGCAGAGGCTAGTGCATTTACTTGGAGGAGGAGAAACATGAATAATGATTGCATCTCCTTATGAAAGTTTACGAGTGAATTCACTACGGCCCGTCCTGTCAGATCCAATAAGACGCCTTGTCAACGCGTGCACCGGCCTGAACCCAAAACTTAACCTTTACAACTGCTCAGCACCTGAACAATATGACAAGAATTGATAACGTTAATGGATTGATAAATTGCCATTCCTATGTCATGATAAAAAAAAATAGTCCATCCCAGAGTGTATTACACATCATTTTGGTCAGATGACCATTTATCCCTATAGAATATAAATATTGTCAGAGGGTGATCAGATGTAGCCTCAATAAGACGTTTCACTCTTTCTCTCGTTGTTTCTCACCCTCACACTCTCTTGCCGTGAGATGAAACACTATTTATTTTTCTGATCCAGGCAGCAGTCACCCATACTTCTCCTCAATTGCAGCTGCACAAGCCAGTTCAAGTAAGTAGGAGACCTACAGGTACCAGGGCTTGGCCTGGTGGCATGTAGGGTGCTTGCTGGTCTCCGGGGCTCTGTATGTGTTTGTGTCAAGCGTTTACGTATTGTGTTGTTACTTCCAGTCCATCCAGATGACTGTTATTCTTAATTCCTTTATTTTCAAAAAGTATCTATTAGCCAGAGCCATTCGCAAGGCTCAAAATAGTCATGGATTTAGGCCACAGCTAGTGTGAATACAGAAGAAGCGGTACTGCGGTTTTAAGGTGTTTCTGGCTTCCAACGCATCTAGTTCAAGAGCTCATCCGCTCGCCCGCCTTTGCAACGCGTGCTTTCAACATATTAAAGACGACAATTTTAAGTTTTGTGTATTTGTAATCTTAAATGCAATTCTTAACATTGGCTATAGGGCAATCACAGCATGGTCAAGGAAAGGTGATCGGCCAAGGTACGCTCCAACTCTCATTCATTCAGATGTTGTACGAAATCAAGGCCCTCCGCCTTACGTCTAACTTAACGATTCAATTCCTTCAGTATTCAGAGGCAGCTCCTATCAAAATAGATATCCATCACGCCTCGCCACAGGTAAACTATGCTTTGATCATGCTGGTGTGTGTGTTTGGTCTTTTTTCGTCCTCCCATGTGTCGCCTACCCTGGGTACACGACTAATCCGTGTCCGTCAAACCAACACCGCCGGAGTTCTTTTCATGTTCTACTGTTTTTTTTTCACGCCCTGTCGTTCTCACTGGGATGAAATCCTCAAGCTCCGCATGCCACCTCTCTGTTCTTTATGTGCACAGCTGCCTGCGGGACGTTTACAGGACCACTAACACTGGGATGAGCCGGTAGGGCCCGGAGCCATTCCCATCTTCTGTCTGCTCTAACTAAGCCTTCATCAGCCTTTCCATGTCTTTTCTGATTATAGTTATCAGAAACAGACCACCAATAAACCATCAATATACATCCAACATGTCCCACCACTTCTTCATGATACCTTTCTTTGGCACACCTCTGCATGCACGGTAGATGTGTTATGGATGTGGCGTTGGTTATCCTTTACGATTGTTTTACATTCCGGGTCTCAGGTCTACGACGGCAAGAGGCAGGGTCTGGTATCAGAAGACAGCCAGCCTCCCCCCCTCTGTCAGGTTAGCATTGTCTCACACACACTTAATTACCCTCCACACGAATACACACACACACACCCACACGTACATGCACATACACACACACACACGTACGTACACACACACGTACATGCACACACACGTACGTGCACACACACACACACCAGCTACAAATACATTAGCGAACTATAAAGACTGGTAGACAGTGAAGCGTCAGTTGGGGAATGTTGGGTGAAGGCTGCAGACAGAAGTCTCCGATCTTCGCCTGAAGGTCACTACTAATCCAATCCATCCATCATCTCACCTAACATGGCGTTCCTTTGAAGACCATGGTCACGGCTGTTAAGCGCTGCACCATGCCATCGCTATATTCAAGTACAGCACAATTTCTTTCAAATGTTTTTATCTTTGATAGGATAAATATGCCTGATATTTACATTTTATCAAGATAAAAACGGTAGGCATGGACGCCCGGCAAACTTTGTCTTTTTGTTTTGGATATCGTGCTGCGTTGTAGACAACCCCTCCCCCAGCCACCCTCGAAACAAAACAGCTGGGCTGCATGTGTGGACGCAGCGCCGGACCTAAGCCGCTCCTCTCTCTTCCATTCTTTTATACATCCTCTTTTCTTGTTTTCTGTTTCTCACCGTCCTGTAAACAGCTTTCAACGGGGTTCAACAGGCCCCACCCGAGAGGACCCAGCGAGTTGGCCAGTCCAACCCCAGTGAGTTACAACAGACACTAACACGGGACTCTTCCCTTTCACTTCAAAACATACCTGCTCAGCGGTGGTCGAGAGGTAGACCGCGCTGATCAAACAGGCGGCTAAACGGGCCAATAAAACCAACCCAGTTGAAATGTTTTGAAAAAGTAGCACTAATATCAACCCTCTGCATGAGCCTCTGGTTTGACGCAGAGCTGCACTTGTATAACCACAATACATCACAGATGTGCCAACTGACCAGCAGCTTCCTATGACATTTACTACACCCCAAACATGACATGGCGGACAACGGAGGGTAAATGATAGGGAAAGACGATCCTTATTTATCAATCGAGGCTGTGATTTTATCTCCTCGAAACGTTGTGACAACCCGTGAGGGCTTACTTCAAGCTGTCTCTTTAGATGAGCAGGTCCACGCAAAAAATAAAAAGGTTGAAAAATTATCCTCAGCTGTACTGTCATAAAATCCTCTGGTAGATCCCCATCTGCTCCAGCCTCTCCCATTCCGTTGTAAACGCTTGCAGGAGGGGCTCGGTCGGTGCTCTCGGAGTGACATATGACCCAAACCACTGCACCGCAGCAGCGGCCGCCGCCGGGGTCTGGGTCCACTCCAAACGCTGTCGGAAATAGAAAAGGGGCCTGTGTCGTTCAAGTCCTAGCCAAGGGGCCCTCGGAGAAAATGTGCTTCTGTTTCAGTTTTGACGACGAGACACCGTGGAAGCCCAGAATAGGATTTCCAGATTCGCGATACGTCTAATAGATTACAGGGGAAAAGATTTCTTTGTGACTGCGTGTCATTTTTAATAAAACTACAAAGTACAAAGAAGAAAAAGTAGTTGGAGTAGGGGGGATACACTCTGTCGGTTGGAATGCCATGATATTAAAGAACCCAGGTGAGGATGCTATCCCTAAATCCCCTTTGACCTTTTCACTGCAGCGTCCATTGAACTAGGGAATTATATGAATCAACGTAAATCTATTTAAGCAACAGTTCTGTGGTAAGAATAACATGCTGGCTACCATAAAGGGCTATGGTTTGGACCAGCGGTGATATACTCTAATCTCTGTCTCACCGTGTACACTGTCCCTGGTTTGACACTGCCATTATAACAATACTCTCACGCTCCACCAGCCGGCAAACTCGGCGCTCCCAGTCCGCCCCAGTCAACACAAGGCTGGCTCATTGGCACTACCTCAATGGGAACCTTGACCCTTGGGTGTGTTGTTGGAAGGCTCTGTTTTACGGAGAGGGACGGGACAAGTGGGTGGTGATCTAACCCTGCAGTTCAGACAGACCCACGGCTCTATTAAGACTTCATTTGGTGGTTTCTCCCGCCAGTCGTCTGTCAAGCTCCTAGGCAAAATAACATCAGAATAGCAGCAAGCACAGATTTATGTAAGCATAAGCCCCCATGTTTAATTAACTACAAAGTTTAAATCTGTTTGAAAAGATAATCTATGTTAGCAGCAGGGTCAGGTAGGCCCCAAAATAACTGGACGTGCATTTCTCAGTGACCTGTACCGTACACTGTCACCTTATGTATGTCTATAGGTGACATGATAATAGCAGCAGAAAGGTTGGACTTGCTCTCACAAGTCCATGTCCAGATGTCGTATATTGTTTGGCTACTTGGTACGGCATCTGAAAGATGCATGGGGATGAGCATCCATCAATCCTAGTTACAACCCCTAGTGGCTGTCTTGTGCTTGTCTATGAATGAGGCTTTTTAATCTTCCCCTGCACAGCCGTTCCCAGACGAGAATGGCCACCGTCCTCCGTCGCCCGATCTGATTGGCCACTGGGATCTAGACGACCTGCAGGTATTTGAAGTAGAAGACAACTCCTCTATAGAAAACAATTTAACATGTCATTAAAAAAAAGTAACAAAACCATAATGTTTGAATCAACTGCAACTGAAATTATCAAGTCTAAATCCCATTCATAAACTGTCAAAATGGTTAACAACTAATTTATTTAAATCCCCTAACTCTGGATAACCGAGTGTAACAGTCCTCTGTCCCCTCGAATGTGAATTCTTTAGTCGGGGATACCTCCACCTATTCCACAGTACATTCAGACATTAGTCACGCATCTCCAGACTCTGGCTACACATGGAGTGAAGCCGATACCCCGGAGGTTGCAGGTAAGTCCCCACTCAAACCCGTTAGCAGTGCGACATGACAGCGATTTGGGCCTGCCTCTCTCAGACAAGCAGGGTGTTACACATTCATGCCAACATTACTCATATGTAATGCATATGAAAATCCAACCGTGCTTGTGTGACTGATATATCTGCTGTTCATGTGTGTATTCAATTAAGTATGTGCCATGCCAAGTGCTCTCAAGATGTTTTTGCGCATGCCATCTGCTTCCCATGTGAGAGACAAACCAGAAGTCAGGCGCATATGGGCAGGGTTACTGTTTAAGCATGCAAAAGAATGAGTGGTGGAGATAACCCTCTGTTTAATGGTCTGGGATCAGTTAAAAGAGGGTTGACTGTCTTCTTGGCCAATCACACCATTGGAATTGTGTGCATGCTCTCACAATGCCCACTGTGAATCTACTAATGGGTCTTAACGACATCCTCCAGCTCGTGATCCCAGGCCTGATATCTCAGAGTATGAGCGCTGGTATTATTCCCATGGAGGACAACACCGTAAGTGACTTTATATTGCATGTATTTATTTGCAGTTAGATCTCAAGTGAGTATCATGGATTTGCCAACATTAAAGTATTCTATATACTCTAAATATACTATAAAACAATACTACTATTCTAAACGTGCAATCAAAGTTAAACCAACCTTTCAGTCAAAGACTCAACAATACCAATCGCTGAGCCATTGTTTTTGAACGACCTGAGCAAGTGGTACACTTAAAAGCAGTTCTTAAACCAAAACGCGCATCTAAAATAACCACGTGGTGAATAAATCAATAAAAGGCACGACATGCGAGGCCCTCTAAAGATCTCAGCTGAAAATGAAAGGCCTCGGATCGGATGCCTCTTTTGGTGACGCTGTTGCTAGCAGCTCCATGTGGGCACAAAGGGTAAAGTGAGTGCCGCTTAGAACCTCTTCGGACAGAGAGAGAAAACCACATGCCTGTTGGTGAAGGAATGGGATGCAGGATTTTCCTGGGTGTCGTCTTGCATGTGGTTTCAGAGTTGATAAAGGCCTGCACCCGTGATGACATCTCATGTCTTTCCTTATAGCGCCCCGTTCCACAGACACAGATGTGATCCGTAAAGTTCCACAAGAACCAACTCACACGAAAGGTGAGTGTCGCGGGGAGTCTCTCAGTGGTCGTGAAAACAAACGTCAACTGGGTTCTCGTAGAGCAAAGGTGGGCTAATGATGTGTGTTTGCATGATATCACCTACACAGTGGAACCTGTGGATGCCTGGAAGCCTGAAGTAAACCCTTATGATCCAGGTGAGAGAGTCGCCACTTTGTATGCTACACTTTGACTTGACAAAAAGATGGTTTCTTCTTTCATTATCTGTCCTCTGAAAGTGTAGCTCTGTTTGGACTGCAATAACTCCTTCTCGGGAGGTTGCTTCAAGGAGAAGGTCCATGGACCTTAGGTTTGGAAGAGTTGCCGGGTTTCCTGAGTAAACAAACAGAGATACTGTCTGGCCTGTAATTGTGCAAATCCAGACATAAAGTCAAATTACATGGTTATTTTAAGATGGAATCAGTTCCTGTTTTGTGCACATTATTTCTTCCAAATAGCAAGCTTTAAAATGCCCGTCTGCCTGTGGAAAACCTAGGGGTTTCAGTGTGTTTGAAATGTGGAGCGTGGACAGCTGCAGATATGCTGTGTTCTCATGGGTCGCTGGGTTTTTCTCTTTTGATTGCCAGGCTTTAGCGTGAGGGAACAAGACTCGGCACCGCGAGCACCTGAACCTGCGTCCCAGGGAGACCCAAGTATGCACCTCTCCCTCTGACATTTTTTTCTCCCAAAATATACCCAGTATGCAGAGTTGCGCGGGATGTTTTGTCACCTTTTTTTTATTTGTATTTCTCTTGTTTCCATAGACTGTAAAGTAGACATCGGTTTCCTCATGGATGGAAGCTGGAGCATCGGTAAGCGTCGCTTCAAGATCCAGAAGGACTTCCTGGCTGAGGTGGCCCAGGTCATCAACGTGGGCCCGGCCGGCCCTATGATGGGCGTCATTCAATATGGGTACGGTCAATAAACACACAGCAAACCTCAAGCTAAAACCGCATAATAAGAGACAATAACATGATGTGATGTTGAACTGTTGTTCGTTCGACATCCAAAGGGACGATCCAGCCACTGAGATGAGTCTGAAGGCGTTCTCCAACTCCAGAGATGTAAAAACTGCCGTTGAAAAAATCACCCAGAAAGGAGGTCTCTCCAATGTGGGTGAGTGACCCCCGGCCTCGCTAGATCATGCCAGCGGTATGCTCGCGCCAAAGTGTGAAAGTGATAGGGGCACAATCTGCGCACGGTTCACGAGGCTTTCCCCGTATTTTGACGTGAGAGGCTAGAATTAAATCTAAACTTGCTCTCAGACACTGTTGGTTAAATTACAGTTCTGCTGCTGTGAGCAGTATTTATCTTCTGGCCTGACCAGAAGCAGTTGGTTTTACCAGCCCTGGGGGTCAGCATACAACTGTAAGTGTCGGTTTTTGGCTTTGGCTTGTGCGTCAACATGCAACCTCTAGTCAAGGCTGTGCCTCCGCGACTTGCTATATTTTGAGGCATGATGTAAATAGTGATGTTTGTGTTTACTCGGGACTATAGACTGTAACCAACAGTGGCAGAGGTTTGTTGGTAAATGAACAACCATCTACAGAAATATATCTTTTCTTACAGCTGTGTGGTTTGGATTTTTATCCTGGGTTGCTAAAAGCGGTGTAATCAAGAGTATCGGCTTAACTATTCGAGAAGCAATCAGCTTGTGATTGTTTCATATTTGTTAAGAATGCACAGCAAGGTCAGACAAGGCCTTTCACTCAGTCTGTGAAAAGGTTTGTTTTATGCTTTAGTCAGTCATTTAGTTCAGTGGCTCGTGGAAATTTCTCACAAGATAGTTTTCACATCCATTCAGGTTCTATTACAACAAGACAAGTTTTCCTATTATACTTGCAGACAGTCTGACCAGACACCTATGCTCTTTATCTTAGCTTGCATCACAAACACAGCAAGATAGTTTACAAATGTTTTACATGATTTAATAAGCCACATTGTCTTTGGGGTTTAAAAACATGTTTAATAAATAAATAGTTAATATATTCGCTAGGAAGTAGTTACTGCAGCCTTTAACAGACAGACGTTGTTGCATTTGGGCTGACCTTTCTTTCAACACTGCCCCCTTGTGTTTTCAAAGGGAAGGCCCTGGGCTACATCAACAAGCATTACTTCAGTGACGTCAACGGCAATCGGGGCAGCGCTCCCAATGTCGCTGTTGTCCTGGTGGATGGCTGGCCCACAGACAAGGTAGAGGAGGCTTCTCGGCTGGCCAGAGAGTCTGGCATCAACATCTTCTTTGTCACCATCGAGGGCCCAGACGAAAACGAGAAACAGAACGTTGTGGAGGCCAGCTTTGTGGATAAGGTAAAGAACGGGCACGTTAGCACCACCTGAACGAGGCGTTTTATTTTCCAATGAACGTGTGTTGGTGCTTACATGTTGAATGTTTTATGATAACACCACTATAGGTTCAGTCAGGAACATAAGAAGGCTCCCTATTTGTAGTTTGTGCTTCCTTGACCTCCAGGCGGTGTGTCGGACAAATGGCTTCTTCTCCCTGCCTGTGACCAGCTGGTTCGCCCTGAGGAAGGCGGTTCAGCCCCTGGTGAAGCGTGTGTGTGACACAGACCGCCTGGTCTGCAGTAAGACCTGCCTGAATGCTGCCGACATCGCCTTCATTATAGACGGCTCGAGCAGTGTGGGAACCGGCAACTTCCGCACCGTGTTGCAGTTTGTCGCCAACGTTTCACGGGAGTTTGAGATCTCGGACACGGACACCCGGATAGGGGCCGTGCAGTACACCTATGAGCAAAGGCTGGAGTTTGCCTTTGGCCAGCACAACAACAAGGCCGACGTGCTCAACGCCATAAAACGCATCAACTACTGGAGCGGCGGGACCAGCACCGGTGCCGCCATCACCTACACGGCGGAGCAGCTGTTCAGCAAGTCCAAACCCAACAAGCGCAAGATCATGATCGTCATCACCGACGGACGCTCATACGACGACGTCAGAGCCCCTGCGCTGGCTGTTCATCGCCAAGGTGAGAGATCAGACAGAGATAACGTTAGGATTTCAAGGGGCAGCATCTGGGGCAGTTCATATGGAACCAGATCCGTGGTCCACTTCACATGTAGGTGTGATTGTAAACAGTAGCCTTGTCATCCCAGATGGTTTTTCCTTTGCAGGGTGATTTAACTCTCATATCAGTGAGAAGGCTTGCCGCCAGTCTCTGTTAAACACCAGGCTCACTCATGCAAAAGACTTGCTCTAGAGCTGCCCTAAGTGGGTGTCATGGTGTCTTGTGGTGTGAGTGTGTCGTTTGCACAAAGGGTAACGAGTGGCCGTGAAGCTATGTGTGATCGCCGGTCTCCTCCTCTCTTCTTCTCACCCAGGAGTCATTGCCTACTCCATCGGCATAGCGTGGGCAGCCCAGGACGAGCTGGAGTACATCGCAACCGACCCCGACAAGGAGCACTCCTTCTTCGTCGACGAGTTCGACAGCCTCTACAAATATGTGCCGAAGATCATCCACAACATCTGCCAAGAGTTCAACTCCCAGCCCAGGAACTGAGCAGGGCACCTTGGACTCACCTCACCCAGGAACATGGGGGGTTGTAAGGGGCCACGAGGGGTGGGGTGGAGTGGTGCTGGTGGATGCTGTGAGGGGTTATCAAATAGGTCATCTAATCTCCACTGTCATCTGTTGAGGGAAGAGCGTTTGTCAGAACACCAAAAGTTAATTGCAACCGTTCAGTTGCTCATATGTTGTTCCTGGATTGGAAGCGGAATAAATTGGGAGGTGTTAGGGATTCAAGGGGAGAGCTGGGTTTGGATGGAGCACAGTAAGTGTGACAGATATTTTGTCTTGATTAGACAGATTGGCTCGTAAAAACCACAATTACATTTCAAATAATAGTTTGATAATTAATCTATGGTATGATTATCTAAATTTCTTCTGGCTGTGGGAAACATGGTTAATATAACCCATGCCAAGGGATGATAAGGTGTATTTTGCTCTAATACTCAATCATGCAAAAATGATTGACAGATAGAGGTAAAACGACATTTTTCAGATAGGTGCTTGCAGAGAAATATTCTTAAGTGTGCCTATCCCTTCCTCTAAAAGGTGTTGCATTAAAAGCAGAATGACCTTCTAAAAGCAGATATCTGGACCATTGTTCAAGTTCCAAAGAAACACGCTAGGAACTTTTATAATATTGACTTAACTGCCCAGTAATTGTTTTTCTTCTGGTAAGAAAAATGTAAAACTATCTAAATTTAAGGCAGATTTCAGTGCAAGTTGAATACCATCTTTAATTTACACACACTAAAATGTCCAACTGAAAAATATATAATTAAGAAACGTGGGCTGAAGAAAGCTGTGCCTCTTAACCTCTTCATAGTGCGGTTCCTTAATCTTTCGGCAGATATTTATTGGATTTGTTGAGAGTATTTATATTTCCCTCCCAGTTTGTTTGTCCTTTTTGTAATGTACATATACATATTAAAACTTTCCACTTTTTTTTTTTTTTAAATACGTAAATGATCCCTATTTTATTGCAATTTTTAATAAAATAACAAAAAATCGTCAGCAGTGAATGTCGTGTGTGTTCCGTGAATTCGAGTGTCAAAACAATCCGCCAAGGAAGGCTTTGTAAGAGTGGAGTGGTAAAACGGATTATGAAAGGCCAACGATTTGAAGTTTTCACAGCTGTTTTATTTTTTAACAGACTTTCATATACAAACCAGTGACAAGAGAAAAAGAGCTCACTTGAAGCTATACATGTAATATCTTTAAGTGTTATGATGGAAAGGTTCCTCCTCATAAAACAAGCCCGTATTTACTGGAACCTAGCTCTAGACGTTCAGAAAATACTCATCTTCACCTTGGACATATGCCTCACCTACTTTTTCATAATCTTTAGAACTGCATCACCGAAGAAACTAGAAACTATTTGCAGAAACCTCTGGATGGGATCCAGGACACCATCGTCAGGCACGTTTAGCCACTTCAAGGCAAACCTGTCAGTATTTAGTATCTGTCCAATACAATATCCTTAATCACTCGCTCAGTCTGACACAATAGATCAAACAGAACCAATCTAGAAAAGCTTTACCCTGGTCCTCTGGTACTGTAAGCAAACGCTCAATGGAATCTAAACGATTTGAATCAAACATGATCTGAACCAGGGATGTCTTACAGCAGTCTAGTCTACATGTAGGACAAACCTTGTCAATTCAGACAAAGGAAAACTGGCAAAGCTAATTTTAAAATAGACATCCATGACCATATCACTTTTTACCATGTAACCAAATGGCTTAATTGGACACATATACCTTTATAATCTAATTTCTGTGTATATATATATATATATATATAGAAATTTTAACAGGCAATATACGACATGTTCTGTTAAACTTTGATAGCTTTGCTTTAGAAGCCACAAAACCGATTCCTCGACCAGACTTTTCAAAATGAGCACTCAAACTCACGCAGCACAATCATTTTTAAGACTGAATATATATTTTTGTTTATTATAAGTATTTGTAATTTTACATCCAATGTTTTGTTAAAATGGACCACGTTGTGACAACATTTCTCCAAAGCCATTGCCGCACCCATCTTCCTGATCCCCAAAAAACGCTCGGTAAAATAACATCAAGACCTTCTCAACGCAAAGGCACATTTTGTCAATAACGTTTTTAAAAAGAAAAGAAAAGGCAGACAGGCAGGCAAGCAGAGTCAGTCTTGGGTGCGGGGGGGAGAGAGAAGCGGTCGGCTTCCGTGACGGTCGCAGCAAGCCTTTTGTACCCCAGGTTTCTAGAACAACAAACACAAAACCTGATTTGGAGGAGCTCGGAGTTTGAGTCCGACCCGGTCCGAGAGGAACCTGTGGCCCGGCCTGGAGGTGGGAATGGGGACGCTGTGGCGGAAGGAGGGAGGCAGGATTCCACATGAATAACACTTGTCCAAAGCCCTGCTTAGCATCAGGGGGGTAGTCATCAGTCTGTTGGTGTGGATCTCAGTAGGGCGTAGGGGCTCTGTGGCTGGTTACACCCAGGCCTGCCTGGATGGTATACATGAATACGTGAAGGAGTTGGCAGTCGCTGCCCATGGCAGTTCTCCTTCGAAAACGGCTATCCCGGCCAACTGTGACCCTGGCTACCAAGACGCGACGCGAGGGGGAGCCTATTCGAGGGTAGCGGCTGCACAGTCCACCAGACACGCAGCAAACCAGTGGCCAAGAGAGAGAGAGGTGGTGGAGGTGGTGGTGTGTGGGCGGGGCGGGGCGGGGCGGGGTGGGGAGGGGGCAATGTGACACGGGATTGGACCCGCACCTGAGAGTCCTGCCCCCTCCTGTGTCTCTATTGGCTCCTGACTTGGGGAGGCGGCGGCGTCAGTGGGCGGGGCTGCCGGGCGAGCGGGCAGCTCCGCGTCATACGAACACCTTGGCGAGCGCGTCGGCCCCGGCGCTGGCGATGTAGCACTTGGACGGGTGGAACGCCACGTCGTGGATCGACTCCTCAAACTTCTTGCGGTGCGCCGTGAACTCCTGGATGCACGTCTTGCTCTCCAGGTTCCACAGGCGGATGGAGCAGTCGTGACCTGCGGAGCCGCCCCCACCCCCGAGATTAATTTAGACACAGTGTGATAACAGAAAAAAACACACACACACAACATGGTAAGGCCTGGTTTGATGTGCCTCTAGCAGCAAGCTGTTGGAGAGCAGCCACCACGGCCGGCGGTGTCGGGCGGACTTACTGCCAGACATAAGGTAGAGTCCGTTGGGGTCCACGGCCAGACTGGTGACCGCGTCCAGATGTGCCACCATGGAGTGGATGAGCTTCCCTGTGTTGTTGTCAAAGAACTTGATGTGCCGGTCCTCTTGAGCCGTGATGGTGATGGGTAAGGTAGGGTGGCTCAGCACCTTGTTGATCTGGCAGGGAGTGCCTGACAAAACAACACGCAGAGAGATGACACATCAGGATGGAGGCTCGCCCTGTCCTGGCCGCCAGAGAGACCGTTGGCTGGAGGTGTGCGGGTCATACCTGGTTCCACAGTGGACTCCAGGCTGAGGACCAGCTGCCGTGTCTCCATGTTGAACAGGCCGATCTGACCGCTGGCGAAGGAGGTGACCATGTGTGCTGGCTCACTGCACACCAGGTCTACAGAGGAGGGCACTCCCAGTGCTAGAGGACAGACACACACACACACGCACACGCGCACGCACACGCACACACACACGCACACACACACACACACACACACACACACACACACACACACACACACACAAATTCACGCTCGCAGTCCTTCAAGGCTTTCAAAGACAATTTCTGAATTGCCCAAAACTAAGAGTCAGGAAAACGAACCAACAGAAAGTGCAGCATAGACCTCAGGCAGTGGTCAACAAGGATGTGTGTGTACCTTTGTCCTCGTTGAAGACGGCCAGGGCCGGGTTGGTGCTGTTGGCGTCCCACAGTCGCACCGTGCCGTCTCCCGAGCAGGACAGGAGGCGCTGGTGAGCGCTGCTGTACACCAGGCCCCACACGGAGTCCGTGTGGCCGCACAGCGCCCCCCGCAGCACGGAGGGCTCTGCGGAAAACCCACCAGACAAGGAGAGCCAGCGTCAACTCAACACATCTACGAGCCACGGGGTGCTGACATCGACAGACAGACGGACGGACAGACGGACAGACAGACCGACCGACAGATGGACGAATATTGCGGGAAAACTGAGAACTTTGCTACCGTAGGAGTCGTAGGGGTCGATGTTGGGGTTGGGGGTGTTCCAACTCTGGATGGTCCCGTCGATCCCCCCACTGAAACACTGCTCCCCCGTGTTGCTCATGACGACGCAGAGTACCGCACCCCTAAACAGACGCCGGCAAAGTCAGAGGGCTGGTCGTCGCAATTCACAAAGGTTTCCTGTTGAAATGAAAGAGACCGTCCGCCTTTACCTGTGTGCCCTGAACGTGTAGATGGGCTCCACGTCTAAGGAGGCACTCCTGTAGACAAACAGACAGACAAGGTCACGTTAGTCTGGGTAAAAACGGTAGGCGTCAACTGACGACGAAAGGACGCCGTTATGACGTGTGTGACGGTGTGATGGATCAGTGACCACAAGCTACGGAGACAGGCTGGAGTTGAAGGGGAGTCTCACTTCTTGGCGGGGGCCGTCTTTTGCAGGTTCCACATCTTGAGCGTGTGGTCCTCGGAGGCCGTGACCAGGACCGGCTCCACGGGATGGAAGGCCAGGCCCCGGATCCCGTCAAAGTGGCTCCGCAGAGTGAACTTGGGGTTCCACGTCTTCCTCAGCGCATCCTTGTTGTTCCCGATCTGAGAGGGTTCAATCCGATCCATAGGGACAGCAAAGAACAGGCGGATCATTTCCCTTATATACCAGATGGGTGAATAGAGAACCGGTTCTCCTCTACAATGACCACCTGACCAAAATCAGGTGGGAACACAAACGGCAGACAAGGCCAACAAAGCGGAAACAACACCGGCACAGTATGTAACGGCATGCACGTTCTTAAAAAAGGATACCGTATCAAATGAATTCATATCACACTTTATATTGGGCATATAACACATCTATCTATAGAATATATCTATGAACATTGGTTATAGTTAGGGTCCTTAGCATGAGGGGCACACAGAAATAGCTCTACCTGGAGAGCTGGTCTCATGCCCTCTGCATAAGGGCACACAGAAATAGCTCTGCCAGGAGATCTGATCTCATGCCTTTCTCTCCCCAGCTCCCGGGCTACTCACATCGTAGGCCAGGCTGTCGGCCTCGTTGGCCACCGTGAGCCCGGCCAGCTCCCCTAGGCCCAGCTCACTCTCGATGGCTTCATCAGCGCCCATGATGAACGACTTCCCTGAGGTGGGCGGGAACGTCAGCGCCTCCACTGGGGACAACACAAGGGACACGCGGGTGAATCGCCAGCCACTGACCCAGAGGACGAGCCATTAACTGGGAGTGGGAGCAATCAGAGGGCACGGGTCCACAGAGTGGAATGGCTGATTGGGAATAGGCGGGGGGGAGGGGTTAAGAGAATGAATGGCCAGAAAGGGGGTTACCTTCGTCCGTCCGGTTGGCGTCGTGCTCGTTGACCCGGGCCACGCTGGGCCGGGCCTGGGGCGTGGCGGGCGGCTGCATGGGAGACATGTCCTCGGCGTCCCTCAGGTTAGCCAGCATGTCCTGCAGCTTGGAGCGGTTAGGCCCTACACAGCAGCGGGGGGGACCACGTTACCGTCGCACAGACCAACAACACAGCCACGGAGAGCCAACGGATTCGCACGAAGGCACAGACACTCTCCGATTAAAAAAAACAAAAACAAAAAACATACTGAATATGAAGGAGGGGGAAACCAAAAAGAGGCGTTAAGAATGGAGGAAACCAAAGATGGCGGAGCGGAAAGGCTGAAACTGAAAAGAAAAACGTATGAGTGGCAGGTAAATGAGACTCCATTGTCAGCGGAAACTGAAAGAGTAGAGAAGGAGGAAAAAAAGAGAAGCACGTGAGAGAAATGAAAGAAAATAAGGAAAAAAAGATTGAGATTGAGATTGAGAAAGAAGGTCGTGGGGGGATTTGTCAGGGGGACCTGGGGACGCACGGTTGACAGCACACAGCTGGCTTCAGCATGGCCAGGGACCGCCAGGGAGGGAGCCCATATCCATATCCCCTTCCGTAGACAGCCAACCCGCTGACATATCGCCGCCCACGCACACCCCGCGGGGGGATAGTCAGCGATACAGTGTGAAGAAACTCAAATAGAATGGCGATGAAGAGGAGAGGAGGGGACGAGGAGGAGAAAGCCGAGCGAGACGCGAGAGCTGGAAGTTGATGAGGAGACACAGAGGTGGTAAATCAAGCAGAGAGCGGGGCTTTGTCAGACACAGTGGCCATGGGGGGAAAAGGCAGATGCAATGCGGAGCTCTGCCCTTCCGAGAGGAACCTAAGTGTTCGTCATGCACTCGCTCGGCTCAATATGTGTAAGGTGATTACTTTGGAGTGTCCTGTGATACGGTCTGCCTTTTGTTTCTGGTGAAACTCGATGACTAAAGCGCTGTTCTTACTGGAATCACCCTGCCACGGCGAAATTACACGTTGACATGGGTAGTGACGTGATGACGATGGCGATGGTAAACTAGGGAAAATGCCGTTTAGTATGTTCAATACACAGACTGGGAACAATTAAATGGAGTACTGAGACTTTTGTATGACGTGGATGATAGGACATACACCCTGGTTGGTAGTTCCATGGGGGGGGGGTGGGAGGGTTAAAAGGAAGAGTAATGAGATGAAGACGGTAAAAAAAACCTAAACAAACAGCAGAGTGACACAGATGGAAACGGAAACACAAAGAGCAGGACCGAACGGCAAACAGCCACGGAGATGAGCGAGAGCGGAGGACAGAGCTGTGCCAAGTCAGAGTCACAGTGAGAGGCTACAGCAGAACGTGAAGAGAAGGGCAAAGAAGCTCGTGGTGTTTTGTTTATTATTATTATTTTTTTTTCTTTTGTTTAATGGTTTAAGCTCCCGTCTCCGTGTACATACAGTCACGGAGGAGAGGGAGGCGGCGATGCCGGAGCGGGACTTACTCTTCACCCCCTTTTTCCCCTTGCGCTCCTTTCTGTACTGCTCCTTGAGTTTGGTTATCAGGCCCTGGTCCACGTCCCAGGCCTCAGACATGGGACCCTGCTCGTCCTTGTCTACACAGGGGGGACAAAACCAGACCGAGAGGCTGTTCAGACCCGTCATACTCTCCTGGAGGTACCGCTCACTGTGGAGGGGGGACCCTGCACTGTGACAGGGCAACTTTCTTGTCTTGTGCGAGCCGCAGGAAAGACCCGGATGCAAGCTGGGGTGTTCCTTTACCTTGACGTTTTGCTACTCGTACCTCCAGAAATACCTCAATTTAATCTTTCCAATAACAGGTTGTTAAAACTTCATACAATTCATGCAATTCGGATCACGGTTGTTGCTGTTTGACCACGAGTCGACCAAAACACAGTCGAAAGGAACATCCCAAAGTTACACCAGGAGCCTTCCTGTGGCTTGAGTCCGAGGATTTGGACAAGTTATGATAGACATCCACAAAGGGGGGGACCATGGTGATAACCTGGTGAACCGACATGGGGTGATACAGACACTGGCCACAGGTCTAACACAGTGGACCGGAAACAAACAATGGATCACACTTAAACCAGAAACTAAACAAAAAAACAAGAGTTAGACACAGAAACTTAAAAGGTCATGACTCATGGTTGACTGTGGCATGATGCATGGGCGATGAACAACCTTTGATGAGAGATCAGCCATCTGTGGATTCATTACAGTTAAACGCGAACATTGTTATCCAAAGGAAGCTTTCAAAACGGTGGCATTCATTGTGTAGTAACTAATAAAACAAAACAAAAAAGTCGATCTGACATTTGAAGCTTGGTCATGATTGAGGAGAAATGCGTAAAAAGAAGGACTCTTCTGGTCATGCAAACCTTTGCTGAGAACGGTCAGAAACGCAGTCCTAGAGTCCCTACTAACGCCAGGTTGTATTATATCCTGGATTACCCACAAACCTCAGTCTGAACCATATTCCCTACTAATCCATGTCCTAGAGCCCCCTCGAACTAGCTCGTCTCTACCATGTCCTAGAGCCCTTACTAACTAGTCCCAGTCTGGACTATAGCCTAAAGCTCCTACTAACCAACCCCAGTCTGTACCATGTCCCAGAGCCCCTACTAACTAACCCCAGTCTGCACCATGTCCCAGAGCTCCTACTAACTAACCCCAGTCTGTACCATGTACCAGAGCCCTTACTAACTAGTCCCAGTCTAGACTATAGCCTAAAGCTCCTACTAACTAACCCTAGTCTGCACCATGTCCTAGAGCTCCTACTAACTAACCCCGGTCTGTACCATGTACCAGAGCCCCTACTAACTAACCCCGGTCTGTACCATGTCCCAGAGCCCCTACTACCTAACCCCAGTGTGAGCCATGTCCTAGAGCCCCTACTAACCCCAGTCGGTGCCGTCTCCAGCACTGCGGCCATCAGGAGACGTGTCCATGTCCAGGAAGTCAAAGCCCTTCAGGACCTCCACAGCTTCCGGGTCCTCACTGGTGTCCATACTAGGAGACAGGGCCGGCGACGGCGATGACGAGGGTTTCTTCCTCATGATCTGTGAGACACGGAGAAGATGGTCATTATGGTTGCTATTAGCAACAGAAAGCATTCACCCTCTCTCTATCGCTCTCTCAACTACGCTATGAGAAACATTGACTGGGGTAAGCTTAAGATGACCAAGCTTGGTTAAGATGTCCCTCACCGTCCTCGATTCCACTATGGTCCTGTCTCTCCCGTCACTGTCTTCATCCTCGTCCTCATCGCTGAACTCCACTGCAGCACTCTCTATGAACTTGAAGGCTTCCAGGACAGCACTAGAGTCTGTGAGTTCTGTTTTCCTGGACACGGTACAATAACGCAGACACACGCTTACAAAATAAACGTCTCGTACACTGTTAAGATTCAAGTTGCGATAGCGTTAGATACAATTGGTAAATAACATTGACAAAGACAGGAGTGCAAACCAAATTGATGCGATAAAACAGAAATGGCAATTCCATGCATGCAAATAACAAGCAGTCCGAGCGTCACATGCTGGCAAGTGATCTCAGTCGGCAACCCCCACTGAAGCCACAAAGGCGGCCATTAGCATACGACAGAATAATTAGCTTTAAAACCAAAGTCAAATAAATGTCATCTCTACTCATCACTTATTTGCATAATCCTCTGTGTCCCCCGTGCTTATGGTCTTTATAATAAGAAATATAAATTCCACTAAATCAAAGCTAATTCCCTCTGCGTTGCTCTTCGTTTTAATCGTGCCCCGCTGCCATGCGTGGTGACAGTGTGGTGGGTGTATACTCACACTCCACTGCCGGTCACTTTTAATGAGGTGTCGGTGCCATTGACGAGTGTCTCGGGCCCAGTCTTATCGGCTGTCCTGGCCCCTCCTAGGTCCCCGGAGAGGCCCAGCAGGGCCCTCACCCTCTGGGACTTCACGTCCAGGATGGTGTCTGTGTAGCCCACCTCCTGGAGGTACCTGGAAAACACGAAGGGGGTTGTGTGAGAACTTCAACTGGATATAAAGGGTCGGAATTTGGGTTCAATCTTTGTGAGGAAGGACGACGGTCAAATGAAATCATTCAAATCCAATTCAACTTGAAATGTGTGAGTACGGTGTTGGGTTTGGTCCGTTCAGGCATCACAGTACCACGCCTGACCGCCTGTGCTCATAGCAAGGCAATCACATGGAGTGTGAAAAGTATAAAATAATATAGAGAAATAAAAACATACCCACTAAGTAACCAAATCCGCTACCTTTATCTAGACTTAAGGATGGGGGACGCAGTGGCACGTATTATGTGCACGGGCACGGGAGAGCTACCCGTCCCTCCCACGTCAAATCTGCCGGCAGCACGAACATCCACACAGGAAGTTCTAATGAGTTGAAACGTGATACAGGCTGAGGGGGAGGAGTGGTTTAGCACTTTTATCGATCCGTCACTCGAAAACACGCTCATGAATAAATTGGCTGCGCGGCAGCCTGTCGGGACAGATGACCTGTTAGGCGGTGCCACGGCGACCGGGCCCGTGGCCCTAAATATTCTAAAGCCACCGAACGGGGGAGGGAAGTGGAAAACACGCCGTCGACGCGCCGCGGCGGGGCTAGCCGCACAGAAGGCAGGCTTGTAGGAGGTGGTTGGTGCACTGCCACCACTGTCCCAGTGAGGGAGCTCTTTCCCCACAATGTGTTTTCAGGCCAACTCCTGGCCGGTTCTCGATCCTGTCTGTCTAGTCCCACTGGCTAAAGATGAGCCTCGCGGAGGAGCCTTAATGGCGGCTGGCACCGCGGTATCTTTGACGGCGCGCCACGACGAGCGGTAAACTCTCTCCAGTGGTGTGTGGTACGCTCTGGGGATTTGCTCCGCCGCTTGGTTAGACAACATTCGCTGGATTTGATGTGAAGCCTGTCCCCTTATACTCACTGTCTGAGGAGTTGGCGGCCTTGCTTCCAGGACAACTGGTTGTTCAGTGACCCGGGAGTCTCGTTCTCATTCACCTCATCTGCTGGAAGAGAACGGGAGCGCATACAAATCACAACACAGGCAAACGACATCAATCCCATTCTGTAAACAAAGAGGCACATTCCTGTCCACAGAGCATCCCAGCAACACACACTCGATCCCGTAATGTTTAGCTGGATGTTTTCTCTGCCGCCTGCTCCACATATCCACCCAATGGAGGCAGAATCTACGGAGACGATTCGTACGGAAATAACCCGGCTTTTAAGATCAATCATTTCTCGAGAAACTAACAAAAATACATGGCCTCGTTAGCAAGAGCATAGCTCACTAAAACTACAACGTCTCGTTAATGTTTACATCATTATGGTGACCCAGTTTTCAAAATGTTCAAACGTCTAACTACAAAAGCCAACTCGACATTCTGCTGACACTCCAGCGCCAGTACCTTCTCGACTCCAACAATAATAGTCCCTGTCACGGAGGCACTCTCCATCCGACACCTCCTTAATGGGTTTTCTGCTCCGAGTCCCATGATGCGACACAAACGCCAAGGCAGACGGACGGCCGTCGCCGGCGGCAACTGCCACGTCGTCACAAAGTCCTCTCACGGCCGACGAACAAACGACCAGTATCCCTGCTCTCTTTGTTGTCAGGGGCCGGTGTTTGCTCGTCTGACGAGTGGGACCCCTGTCTAGCGTGAGGCCCGAGAGGTGTTAATAAGATGCGGATCTCTTCGAGTACGAGGTGCTGGGTCAGCAGTGCAGAGGGGAGCAGGGGTTTCCTTTCTCTAATTTGGGTCATGGTTAATTCAGGTGAGCACCGAGGAGCGCACAGTTTCAGCAAATTTGCACATCCAAAACCCCTCCCCTCCACCCCTCGCCCGCCCCCAACACCTCAGGCTTCCCTGCTCTTTCATCAACACTTCCACAATCCTGCTGTCTTCCATGAATAGGAATGAGGACGGAGTAAGGAAGTGTTCAAACCTCCCGTCTCCAATGATGGGCGAGGACTCACTACTGGGGAAGCCAATTATTCGACGTCGTTGGAACAGGTAGTGCCGCTGAGTTGTCGTTCTCAGGAAGAGAAAGTGTGTCGAAACTATTGGCTAAGACAGACAGGACCCAACATGTGTGTAAAAAGCCAACGCGCTTACACAACAACAGCGGTGGTCTCGTCGTCACGGAAGGCACTGCAGGAGGCTGCAGCCCGGACGGTACCTCCCCGGGCCCGTCCACTTACCAGAGTCATAGCTGGGAGGCTTCATGTCACCTTGGTTCAGCTCGGTTCCATACTTCAGCTTGTGGTATTTGGCCCTGGGGGAGAGACGGAGAAGCGTGAGGGATCAGAATATGAGGAACCCGTTTTGGAGCTCAAGTCCACAGTACGACAACCATTTCCCTCTGTATGTTTACATCTTAGGAGAGACAAATCACAAGTTATCTAACCAAGCATCACGTGCCTCACATTTTCAGTTTTTCTTGTTTGTGAACGGCAAGAAAGCAGTCGTTATTTCCACATGGCTGAACACGCGTCCATGTATAAAAGGCTCCGATCCAGTGCACCTCCGGGAGAATGCCTGGCTTTCCGTTTACATCATCCCATCATGGCCACCCAGGAGCCCTCTAACCATCAAATTCCTCTCAAAGTGGGAACATCCTGAATTCTAAGGGCTATTCCTGATCCTCCTTTTACAGGTCCTTTAGAGAGATTTGACCTGTTGCTAGGCAACCCCAGTAGGCAGTCCTTGTTCCGGAGGTTAAGCTGTGTTGCCCACGGTGATATCAGTGAGGAAAATAGACGCAGTTCAAACACCTTGCAAGAGACTCCAACAATAACAAGCTACCGATACTAGACACTGAATGATACGAATTCTTTGACTAGTTACAGTTGCTGGATTGGCTGGAAAAGCTATTGCTGATAGAAGCTTTTGTTTTTCCATAACCCACTTGCCATATCATGGGTTAGGTACACTGCTAATCCAGCCGATAGTGTGAGCCTAGCCTACTGGGACAGACGGTGAAAAATGTGCTGTGAAGACTGCTTCTTTGTTTGGGTAACACAAGGTTGCGTCATGTCCTGAAACTACACTATGGGCCTGCAGCGGATTAAAGTCACCGAAGAGTGAAGAGTTAAAGGAGCCCAGCAGAGATAAACCACGACAGGGAAAAAAGAACAAGGGATAAAAAAAAAAACTAAAAAAAAAACCGAAGGCACAAGGAACAGCAAAAGGGAAAGACACAGAGATCAGAAAGAATGGTGACATCACTGACATATCCCCTGGCCCGGTGCGTTCAGCCATGGAGGAAATGCGACGGGCTGTCGCTGCGGTTACCATGGGGACCCGCGGAGCCGAGCTGAGGGCAGACTAAATCATTCGGCTGCTTTACTGGGAACCCAGAGCAGTGGACGTGACCTTGTCATGTCTGGGGAGGCACGGGGGGTGGGGGGACGGAAAGGGGGGTGGTGGGGGGGCGGCCTGGCTCGTCCTGTCTCGTCCTTCTGGATCGGATAGTGCCAACTCATCAAGATTAGACACCACAACAGAGCCGCCCTGCCAACACACGGGCTCACACAGAGCCAGTCCACCAGCTGGGCCCAGGGGAATTTCTCAATCACTCCACTACAGCACTGGCGGACCGACGACGTCCCTCTATCAATCTGCATTTTGAAGCTGGGGGAGAGTGCCTTTTGACTCGAGCCTCGTGCGCGAGGTAACTTGAGATTTTGCCGTGCCCGGCGCCCCGCGAGGCAGTGGTGGGTGTGTCTATGGTCGGGTGGCCTACCTCTCCTGTTTCAGGGCGTACTCCAGCATTTTGATCCGCCTCACCAGGTCCTTCTTCAGGTTCTCCTGGCCTTTCCTCTCACCCTGCAGAAACGCTATCTGGGCCTGCAAGCGAAAAGACAAAAGGCGGCAAGACATTAGAAATAGAAAACCCCACTAAATATGAGCATGAAAAAAAACCTAGGCCACCTCAAACCATTTATTATAATGAAATGTGGTAATGGACGATTGAATACATTGCAAAATTTGGAAAAGACATCAGAGCAGATAAACTGGCTGCACAAAGACGAAAACACACTGAGGCGAGATCGAATTAACATGCTTGGAATGATGTTAAAGGAAAAAGACAATCTGTACATTTCTATTTTGATCATGCCTACTCCTCCTCACTCCCTCCATTCCTTGCATCTCCACTGCACTCCTCCGCACCAGTTTCTCCCTTCAAGAAGAGGCAGCAGCTGTTGACGCACGCAGCCTGAGTCACAATTACATCATCTGTGCGGGACACAGGCACGGCTAGCCCGAGTTTGAAAGGTCCCGGTGCACAGGAGGCCACGACACCAACGCCCTGACCATTGGAACTGCCAAACAAAACCAGCACCGGGCGAGACAAAACATCTTATGACAACAGGGTCACTGTCTGGGTAGTAGTTCATGGAGTGATTCACAGAACGCCCTCGGCCTAGGCTGCTAGTTTCTGGCCAAGGGCTATGTTGGAGCGGGCTCCATGTCCGTAGCTCCGATTTCTGAAGCTGTTGAGGGGCAGGTCAAGATTATTGTTGTTGTTGTTGTTGCTGTTTTCTGTTGCTCGGGACTTCATACGTGGGATTTACTTCCGTTCATCCATCATCGCAGAAACTGGGACAGCAACTACCCTGAAGCCTAAGTGAGAGACTTGAGGAGGAGAATGAATGGTGGCCAACTTAAAATCCCTCTATCTTTTTTTAAATCCAAGACAAGGGTAGGGTGCGATTAAAGAATAGTCCTAGTTCTCAGTTTCTCTTGGAAAGCACTGCTGCTGCAATAATGAGTCATGTCTGTGCCTTGGTGTGAATGATTTGAATAGCTTGAGCTTCACCCCATTCCCTTTTCTCTACTTCAGCACACAAAACCAATATTCCTACAATCGAACCCATCTCATTTGCGGGCAAAGACATACCTTTTGTTTGAATTTGTGGACCCATTCTTACCAAAACAGGGCAAAAATACCTGATGAAGAACAAATGCTACAATTTCCTTCTTAATAATTCTTCCTCCCTGGTGGAAGGCAAGACACCGTCTTATCTTTTAGATAACAAACGAAACAACGTGAGGCACAACAGCACGTCAAACCCGCTGCCACGCTATCCTCAACACATCTAATCCAACATTCCTGCCTCGTCGAATGGTTAGAAACAGCCTACCGTACAAAGACTCGTTCATTTCATTTGTACATGAAAGTGCAGCACGGCTGTGTTTACGGCCGCAGCGAGCTACTGTGGTGGGCAACTTCTCGACAACGTCGTAGCGACATGTCCAGGCCCTGACAAGAGACGGGAGTTCGAGGTGGCTCTCTATCTCTTTGTCGAACATTAACCTTGGGAGGAATGCCACGAATCAAGCGGGGCCATAAAAAAAGCCACACAGGAAGCAATGGATTACTGACGTTTCACTGACTGCATTATTCAGCAAGCAGGGGATAGGGGTCTCTCAGTCTGCCTATCCCAGCACTGGACGTGCCCTACCTGGGTAGACTATTGAATCCGTCCATCCAAAACTTTGGTCTCTACTTAAGAGGGAGTAACTGTTAAACCCTTTGCGACAGAAAAACTGCCAACACACCACCATTTTACATTACAGTGTTAAAAATAACAATAGACACTTACTGTTGATATTGATATTGCTGCTCTCTTTATCAGGTAGCCTACTTAAGTCATTAACAAGCATCGTTTAGGGTAAAAGACTAACTGCACACAACAATTCCAATAAGATAAGATTTGTGGTGGCGTATTGCTCATTCCAGGCATGTTTTCTTCCAGACTAGTTTTGTGTCAATGCCAAGGGCATCTGAAACACAACGAGGCCATTTAGTTTGGAGACAGCCACTCCGTTAAACGCACACAGCACATCTCAGTGGTCAGACAAACACACTGGTCTGACCCCATCTTCTCATAATGTGACTAATGGACATACGAGCCTACTACTGTATACTAGCTAATTAGGATGCGCATTTGCATGTGCTAGAAAGAGCTACTGATACACAAACAATTATTTTACTCTGGCATCATTGGGGACTTGCTAAGCTTTTATTTACGATGCAAACATTACTACTTTTGGTAAACAGAGGGGTGGCTCTCTCAAAGTAATCACATACCAGGCCGCACAAAGAGGGCTTGCCTGATAACTAGCCGTGCACATCACACATTCCACGCATTCCATTACACTAGTACCAACAGAAACAGAGCAGCAAAACAAGAGCAAAGACAGGCGTGCTACAGTTGAAGCCTAGCACAAGGCTGGTAGGAGAAGCAGAAGATAAGGGATACTGTGGAGCAGAAGATCAACAACATTGAATCTTGATGTAATGTAGCTTCGCAAAAACATTCTCCTTAAGGTGTTTCGGGTTCTCGGAGAAATGCTGAATGAAATACATACTTTATTTACCATTGCTGTCTTACAATCCAATTGCATCTCATCTTTTCTTTCTTCACGGGCATTAGATTTACGATACACAGAGATACCAGGTCTCTTTCTCAGAGAGATCTACGGGATAAATCCACGCAGCTTGCGAGCAAAGACACTGGGGATTACAGTGATCAGGGTCAGTCAGAGTGAGACAGGAATAGTGAATTAATAGGATGATTCTAGATGTACGGACTCATCCAAGCCTTGTCTAACATTTCAGTAGGGACAAAACCTACCTAAGGAATTTGATGAAGTCCCAACCGATAAAAAAGACATAAATAATAATTGCTTAGTACAATACAAACCATAATCTTGGACTGCCAATGGAATTCAAATTCAGTTGAGCATTGGACTTTAATAACGGAAGGATCCATCCAACCACTTTGTGGTGTTGTTGCTGGTATAGTGCCAAGAGGTGAGGACAAAGACAGCATGGCCATCGAGAGGAGTAGAAGGATGCTGCTGTGTTCTATACGGCTGTGTGTGTAGTGTAGATGCTACATTGAACACAGCAGTGTGTGTCATGTACTTATTGTCAGTATCAAGCAGAATTCGACACTCCACATTGAGGAAGCGTCACGACATTGTAGAAAATACAACATCTCGGCCTACTCCACCTAATTACGATGTATCATCAGAGAAGACGGACAGTGATGGCGTTGTACCCTACCGAGCACAGAACTGCTTCAAAAATATTTATTTGTGACCGTATACAGGGACAGGAGTGGATGTAGGGACTGTGACAGGTAAGACTATCATGGAAGAGAGGGGGTCCTAGGTTACAGTCTCTCAGACAAATCCTACTGGCCTCAAGAGACACATGGTGGCACCTGGTGCTCTTTGCCCTCTATCGAAGAGATCAATGAGAGACAGCGGCCTTCAGCCTATTCTTTTGTCCAGACTTTCCTGATAGGAACAGGCTGTCAGAGATTTCCAAGACACGGCACATTGTTTGCTCACAAATTAGGAAGTCCGGATGGAGAGAAGGAAGGACGCCGTATGACGTAACACATTGTACCATCGACCCTTTAAGATGGCGACAGTACAGGAGGTTACAAATTGACCAGTATGTGATAATGGAGGAATCAGACCTGTTAAAGCCACACCACAGTACAGATAAGCTTTGGTGGGATTCCAAGCAGGCCACTGGGGCAGACCCGAGGACTTGTTTCTTATGAGGGGAGTTAGCCCCCAGTCCCTCTCACAGAAAAATGGTTACCTTCAGTTACTATCTCACGACCATAGGGGCCAACGCAATAGACCACCACTCACTTGACCAAATAGAGGTACTACTACAATCAAGTAGTACATCCTGAGGATGAAAAACCTTTTCCTAAAGAGGTTACAGATTATATGGTATCTTGAAAAACTATGCCCAGCTGTTTTTTTCGGCCTATATTAGCTGTGTATTCGAGCTCAGGTGTGGAAAACATATAAATGATTAAGTGTAGGTGCCATGTTTGCTGTAGTTAAGTTACATTCCCCAGCTTGGGCAAGACTCAAGGACATCAGCTAGGCACATGTAAAGGTTTTAAGCCACACTTTGTCAAAAGTGGTAATCCAGTGCATTTGGAAGGCTGTTTAAAGGACTCAACAGAGAGACTGCAAAGTGAACACTACTGTATGGTTAACGTACAAAGCCTATTACATTTTAAAGGGAAAGTTAGCCGGAGCTACTCAGACATTTTAATATATTCGAGATTAATCCCTTGTCAAAATACTTGACTACCAAAAAACACCAGTAGGTCTATGACAAATACAGAGCATGTATAAAGTGTCGATTTTTTTTATTACTTTTTTTTTTACACTGGATCAATGAAAGCGCAGGGGAAATTACCTACTGTTTCGAATTAAGGTGGTCTTTAAACAACTGCACTTTACATTGCAATTAGGGAACCACACTTTTGGCAACTACTAATCTCAAAATGGAACATTTTTTCAGCGCCCTATGCTATACCGTTTAACCAACTAGCAATTTTGTAAGGCTTGGGTTGCGTTCTACCATGATTAGCAGTTGTGTCTACTCACAATGGCAATGTAACTAGCTGTTTAATAAATGTATTTATAATTAAAACCTGTACAGGAAGGATATTAGCTAACCACCACAACCACCATCTCATACTCGTGCTCATGTTCTACCCCGTTTCTCACAAATTGTGAAGGAAGATTATCTCCCATGTATCGTCAGGAAGATTCCTGGGTTCTTACAGCTCAAGCAAAGTGTAACCTTCTACCTTCTCCTGGTGTAAAGTTATGGCTGCAGACAGTTTACCACGGACACAACTCGGCAGGGATTTCCCCAGGACTAAAGGAATAGCGAAGCACACACTGGATCTACGGCTATTACACGGAGGCGTAATGCAACCCAACTTCATCAATGAAATCCAGGCTAATCAGAGGTCAGTCTTCCAGGAGCCTTTTGTGTGTACTCCACTAATTAAAAATAAATACACTTTAACTGGTATGACCTGGTGTTAACCTGACTGTAATCTAATTAACAGAGTCACCACAATACCAAATCTGAAAGTCACTCTTTGGGTACCTAGTGAGCAGTAATATAGTCCTTGTCTACATAGATAGTATGGGACCGTCTCACTGATGAGACACTGTCAGGCCTGTCAGTCAACAGGCTTATTGCCAATGACAATTGGATTGTGACTCCCACAAAAATGGCGTAATCAAAGAGGACAACGATGACACTTGCAAGAAAGAGTCGGTTGTTGGGTTGAGTTGTGGCTCACCCAAAGGCGTGTCACCAGTCTGAGTGGCTGGGTGGACTGCATTCCAAACACCGTGAGCGATAACGCGTTGTTCTAACTAGTGTCGTAAGAGGGAAACCGTCTTGTTTCCCAAAAACACACCTACGCGAAAAGAAAAAGCTGTACCGTGTCTCGTGTCGCCCAGGCCTCGATTACAAAATCGACAAAAGGTCTTGCTTACAAATCACAGTTAAAGAGACACAAAAAAAGGTTGACATCATATTGAGTGCCTGCAAAACAACTGACCTCAAGAGACCCAAAAACAAGAACTCTGACTGAGCGCAATTTTTTTGGCGCCATAGAAAACATCCAATCAATCTCACTTTACCTTACCCCAGTAAGTTTGTATCTCTGCAGCAACTTTGTTAAACTTGCTTCAGAGAGTCAAGCAGGAAATACTACCACAAGGTTGGTGCACCAGGTCCTCTTGAAATGAAAAGAAAATTCAAGCGAGTAACTACTTTTACACTCACAATGCACACATAGAACGCAAGCATATCCACAAGGAAATCTTTTGGAACCTGTTTAATTCTCTATTATAGCGGAAAAGAACACACCCTTCCTTACATGAACAAAAGACATGGTTTCTTTCTCTACAATTGAGACTTAACTGAGATTGCCATTATCTCCAGACTGCCAACAATTTGGAGGCAAATGCCACACAAAAAAATGTGTTGGTGGCAGTTCTGCAAGATTTTAGCTGACATTTTTATTATTAAATCCTAAAGTCAATTTAGTCAGAGTTGGCCAATTGTGCTACTTCCACTAACTGAAAAACGTAGTGGTAGCACTGTAAAAGGTTAGTTTGGAGCCGTGAATTATCTGCATACTTTGGGAATGATGGCAAAGGGTTCTGCCATACAATGACAACTGGTGTTTAGGTAGGCTACATGTTGCATCTAAACCATAAATTAACTGATTTAATTTTTTTTTTAGTCCGTTTACGTAAAGAGGCTGCACAGAGCCAAACTGATTGTTTGGATATGTTTGACTCAGTCAGACTGACACAGATACACCAACGATGACACAGATGTCTTTAAGGATATGCCGAGTTTGTTTCCCCCAATTCAGCCATTCATCTGAGGTGAATGTAATGTATGGCTATAAAATCAATTTTAAAGATACACACTGGAATCCAAAGATGCTGCTTGCAAGCATTAATGTGCCTAGTTGTTCTGCACCATGTGTGGACAAAACACCTCCCCATTTTGTGACTTTCTCTCATGAGTGTAATGATATGGCAAGTGTTTATATTTCCATCTGTGGACAAGTCGAGATCTTGTGAGAAGTAATAACAAGAATAT
>JAVQJS010135761.1:0-18810 GCA_036024795.1 Galaxias rostratus | reverse complement strand
ACACACACACACACACACACACACACACACACTGCGCTGGGCTGTCAGCGAGTGTCTGAAAAAAAGGTGGACAGTGTGGTCTGTGTGAGTGAATGTGTGTGTGTGCGTGTGGTGATTAGTATTCAGTAGGCTTGCAGTATGTGTCTCTCTAAGGCCTGTCAGCTACAGCTGTGATTATGTAAGGCTTCCAGCCCCAAGTCTGTTTGAAGCTGTGCCGTTCTCAACGTGACCGCCCCTCTACTTCATCAGCACAGTCTCTATCTGCGCACGCACACACACACATCGACACACACAAACGCACGCACGCATTCGTTCAGTCATTCGCTCTACATTTGTTATTGTTCTTGCTCCCTCGCTCCCACACCCACACACACACAAACACACATACTAGCGAACACATACCCAAACACAGACATTTGGACGAGCACACAAACTCAACATGATGGATTTAGGCAAAAATTACTTTGGGGAACTAAGCATAACATGCTCCACTTAAATTAGTCACACAATCTGTGACCTGTCAAGCTTTCAGAGAGACAAACAGATTTGGCTCCATCACACGTTATGCATTATGTAGGGCTTCTACTAAACAATTGTAAACTTGGAGAAATTGTTTCACAGGGTGGGAATGGAATTGCGGTTGGTTGGGAGTGGGGGGTGGTTTGGATGCACTACTTCAGAGGCTGGACAATTGCCGGACAACGTCCATCAAAGGTTGTCCCTCTTGACAATGCTAAACTGTTTTTGCCTTGCTAAGACAAAGGGGCTTCAGTAGGCCTTGTTGATTCAATTAACCAACGCATTCACATTTCCCAGTTTATTTGATCTACTGTTCATTACTGTCAGACCATATAGCCTACCACTGTCATTACTGGTCTGAAAGATCTCAGACACGGGGGACCGTAGGGAAGGGAGGTGAGTGTCAGAGGGTTTGTGCCCCTAGTTTACCCCCTGGTTTGGGGCTTTGATGTGAGAGTATAACCTTTAATTGAGGGTGGAGGGTTTTATCTCGCCGGGTTTGCCGTGTTTAACGACTTTTACGTCTCTTGTTTTTTCTTACTGTTCGTTTCCCTTCTCCCTCTGCAGAGCAGTACCACCTCAACAACGCAGGCTTCACTCCATTTGGCCCAGGGCTCCCGCACCCCCACAGCAACCTAAGTGGGCTGGGCCTCAACAAGTACACCTCCCTCAAAGCTGTGGGTAAGTGTGGTTAATACACACACGCCTTGACACACACACACACACACACACACATACATACACACACTAATGAAGTCTGGGGAGCACTCACGCACACCCGCAAACGAGGAACGGCAAACGGCAAGCCTAACTCGGAGTGACGCGACGACCTTTGGAGCACGCTCGAGGTTCTGGAGCTGTCACCTGACGAAGAGGCTCTCCTGCTGGCGGAGAACAACAACAACAACATCTGATGAACGAGCCGGTCCGCTGTACCAGAACGACCCCGCGCACAGACCCTGGGCTTTTCCTGGATGGCAAGCAGAGCAGCCTCACCACTGGCTGAGGCACAGGGCGGTTGGGAGTAAGGGGAAGGGCACACCAAACATTAACACTGCTCCTCCGTTAGAATAGAGTATATGGCATGTTTTATATATCCTACTTTTGTTTAATTTACTGTTCCTTTTTAAGGAATGTGGGCAAATAGGTTCGCTCACTGCGTTTGTAAATAAAGTTGTTAAAGTACCGTGGTCAATGATTGGAATCAGACATAATTATGTCGACCGGTGAAAAACGCATTAGACTCAATGAAGCCCCATATGGCACATCTAGTTAAGTGACAACTGGGAATAAAAACACGCAGAAACTGAGCCAACGGTAGGATCTAAACATGACAGCGGGGGAAAGAGTGTTAAAGTCAATTATATCAGTGAGTAACCGAGACAATTACAGAGTAGGAGGTCCCCCTGCCACCAAGAGCCGTTGCATCTTTCAGAGGAAGAGAGGATGAGAGGAATGGCCAAGAATATCAGTTTGACAGTTCCCCTCTCAGTCTGATGATGATGATGATGCAAAATATAGTTTTGGTGAGAAGGGTTGGCTCTCGCGGCTCTCCCTTTCTCTCATAAATTTCACATGCACTAATGAGTATCCTGGCACACACACATTGCCTGGTAGCGTACGCTGATAGGACTTGACAGAGTTGCTGGATCCTATTGCTAAGAATTCTCACCCACAAACACAGGAATACGAACACAAACGTAAACATTCATGAAAAAAAACTGTCACACACGTCTGCTTTGACATATTCCCTTTCTCTGTCTCTCTGTCTTTGTCTCTCGTTCATCCTTCATCATTGAATACTTTGTGGTAATTGGATGCAAAGTTGGCTACCCAGGTCACACCCAAGGCTGCTTTCTGTGCTCAACCTTATATCCAACCAATGACATGCAGTCACCCGATCCACAAACAGGGCAGACAGGTATTAATATCCAGTTCAGTCAGACAAGCTCTTTGTCTTTAAACTATTTATCACATTTGATTTCTACAACAAATTTGGCATGGTTGGGTCTGCCACATATTGCTGCTTCCTGCTTCATATATCCAGTATGTCACCAGGAGACAGGGAGCACTTATCCTTCAATCCCCCTCTGAAAAGACCAGCACAACTGATTAGCAGCAAAGAATAGTGGAACAAACCTGTAGAACAGAATAACAAACTCAGGAGGTAGTTGGGATGGGAAGAATAATTTTTCCCTTGTTGATTCACCATATTTGTGATTGCCGGATATTAATATGGTCTGCCTTGATCGGAGAAGATTTGGTACAAGTTTGTGTGTGATTGGTTTGTCCGTACCATGACTAGTTCTCGTCATGGGCAAGACTCAGAGCTGACCACCTAAACTTTTGCTGGCGTTTCATTTGAAACATACCTCAACCCCCCCGACATGAGAGAACAATGATTATTTTTTGCTTATATTCCCGTATGCGTGTTGCTTTGTATGGTAGGATTGTTTCATACACACAGAAATGGGTATAAATAATTTAGTTTATCGAATGTAAACACCTATTTCTAGGTTTATATAATCTATGTAGCTATCCCGTACATCTACCCTCCAAACTACGGTTGAGCGGTCCATCATTAGGCCTTTGCTGGTGGTGGTTCCTGGAATGCCACTGTGTGAACGGGTCTTTAATCTGTAGGATCTGGCGTCTTAAAACAGCAAATCACCGGGAGTGTATGAGCATACGGGCAAACAACACGCGCACGGGCACACAGTGGTACCTACAAAAACAGAGCGTGAGCACATGTTTGTGTGTGTGACTAACTCCATGATGCCAGGGGTGTTGACCTCCGTGCCGAGGCTGAGGCTGTCCTTCTGAGCTGATGCTATGTGACACCTACGCCCACCAGATTATCAAAACCCCTTCTTTCCTCCCCTCGGATTTACCTCACTACACCTTCCTCTCCTCCTTTTTTTCTGCCTTTTCTTCCTTCCTCCCCTCATACATGTCATCTTAAAACCCTCCTCTTCTTCTTCTACTCTTTAGCCTTTGTGTCCATTTGAATTCCTTGTCTTGCCTTTCCATCTCCTCCGTCCTCTCCTGTACACTGTCACCTCACTCGTCTTTCTCTTCTTTTTCTTCGTTTGGCTCTTCACCCGGCTCGTCATTTCTCTTCGTTCACCTCCTCACCCACTTACCTCCTGACGCCTCACCTTCTTTGTCTTTGCTCACTCCTTCATCTCCTTTCCCGCTTCCCACCTTCCTCTTTCCCCCTATCCCCCCTGAGCCTCCACTCCCTCTGTTCCTGTCTGAACGGGCCTGGTCTTGGTTTATTATTAGGACAGTGGAAGGGTTCCGTCTGGGAAGACAGCTTGTTTCCAGGTTGGCAGGTCACCCGAGGGGTGGCTGTCAGAATCACATCAACAAAAAGAATCTCTGTTCTGGAAACAAACAGTATACTTTGTCTAAGCGTTGGACCAACTTTCTTTGCCTGTAAACTTTCTTTCATTCTTTCTTTCTTTCTTTTTTTATTTCTAACCTGTCACAGCGGACACAGCGTCACGTGGCTACTATAAGAGCTACCCCTTGATGGACTTCTCCCACTACCAGCCACCAGCGCCCTCTACCTTCCAGCCAGTGGCGCTGCACCCCAAAGACAAGTCCTACCTCCACCAGGCCCCCATGCTGCCAGACCACCACGATCTCCACGCGCCCCTCTCCATTTCCATCCCCCAAAGCCATCTGGAGCGCATCCGTCTGCCCAATTCCACCACCGCCCCCTTGCTCTCCAGCTCAGCCTTTAAAGCCTGGGACTCGAGTGGGCGCCATGTCCAGCGGCAGAGCTCCCATCCGGGGCACTCGCGTCGCCACGCCTACTCCACACGGAGGCAGTACAGCATCGAGAACCTCCCTGAGTTTTACAACCATCCACAGAGAGGAGGAGGCGGTGGCTACGGTCCCGCCTCAGGCCAAGGCTTGGTGCTGGTCCAGGGTCAGCTCCACCCATCCCAACCATCCTACTACCACCACACCCGGCATAAGAGCTACTCCAGCCACAGTAAGACAGAGGTCACTGTCTGAGAAGCCCAGCCCTCGGAGGTCCATACTGGTGGGGGAGATGGAGGGTGACAAGCTTGGGACTTTGGGAATCTACTGAGGGAAAGGCATTTTGAACGGGCTGTCATTTTGAACGACTCCACAACTGGCTGTCACTGTCATTCAAGACTTCTCTTGGTTCAATGAAAACACACGCTACTTATTCGCAAATGTGGAGAAGGGGGAGAGAGAACGTGTGATTGGAGACATACTTTAAACTGCCGACGGCTTTTAGTTCCCCTTTCTATCTCATGGTAGGAATTCCTAATTGTCTTAGCGGCCCAAAGCTATTCCTGAACCCGAACACTCCCGTCTATCTACCTGTCTCATTCTCCGCTTCTCTCTGCTCCAGCTCCATCTCCCCATGCGTCTGTGCCTCCACAGCCGACCCAGCAACCCCACCCACCCCGCAGCCCGTCTCCAGCCCCATCTCCTGGTCTCTTTTGCTGCCTCGAGCAGGGTCTCCATTCCATTGGCTGCAGCACGCCGGGAACAAGCCAAATTAGCTCCATGCCGCAGGACATCAGCGCCGTCATGTCCGCTCCCATCAGCCGACGTCCTCTTCAATCCCCCCTGGCGCCAGGTGCACCAACAGACCAGGACAGGAGGCATCGGCCACTTAGGGGATTCCAGGAGGAGGGAAAAGGGGAAAAAACATATATATATTTATGTCGTTAGAGACGGAGAGAGAGAGAGAGAGAGAGAGAGAGAGAGAGAGAGAGAGAGAGATGAGTGGGGATTGGGGGGGAAGAGAAAGGGATAGGGGAAAGGAGGAGACTGAGACACAAAGAGGGCCTGGTGACACGTTTACCTTCCCCCAGCGACAGAGACAAAAGGAGTCACTGTGGATCTGGGTCTCTCAAGCTGACCTGTCTGGGGCACACGTGTGTGTGTGTGTGTGTGTGTGTGTGTGTGTGTGTGTGTGTGTGTGTGTGTGCGCGTGTGCGCGTGTGCGCGTGTGTGTGTGTGTGTGTAAACACACAAACAGTTTTTGTATCTGGGTGTGAAAGTGTGCATGTTGAAGGGGTTGTGATTATGAATATTTGTAGCATTGGAGGGGAATTTGTAGAGGCATTTCCTTCCCTGAAGCCTTAGAGAGATTTCCCACATTCCATCTGATGCCTGGACAGCCAAGGACACTGCCAAAGGTGTTTCTACCAATGCCTCTTTGACCCTGGGTCTACTTTTTGGTCTGGGAATGCTACAAGAACATCAAGCTTGGGAACTACACTGTAAACCACTGGATGCAACTTTGGACATCAACACTTGTAAAATCTACATATGGCCATTATGGGAATATTACAAAAAGGGTTTAAAAGACTGCCATGGTCCTTTAATAGTTAGGGTGCATGTGCGGCTGCCTGAGTGAAAGACAAGGGGGTTTCTTATTGAGAGAGCTGGCAGGAAGCGACACGTATAGCTTGAGGGGGTCAGATTGAACGTTTTACAAAAAGGAGCAGTCTGTTTGACGAGATCTGGTTTAGGTGATGATAAACAGCCTCCTGAACTAAGTACTTAGGTCAACTCTCAACCCACACAAATAAGGAAACTAAATTAGTGGAGTAAAGGTTTTGACCTCAAGTATGCATGAACAGTTGCAATGACAAGTGTATGTAATGAATCTCTGCACCAGTTAAAGTTCCCCCGTGAGTCTGACGAAAGGAATCGATGGGCTTGGCATTTCAAATGTCAAACACCAACCCACACACACAAATGCCCTCAAAGGTCTGGGTTCAAATCCAAATCGATTAGACGGCAAATTTTGTGTGACATGCTTAAATTCTGACACTTAGTTACTGTACACTGGCACTTAGAAGAAGCTAATCCTTAATTTGTATGTGGAAACTGGAACCGGGACACCGAATATGTTAAAATACCTCATACACGTGTTTCACGTATTTTAAATGAATGCTTACAACCTTATCTATTCCGCCTGACTTAACGTTTTGAATCTTCTTAAAACCTTTTCATCCTCATTCATTTTCATTCCTCCCTTTTTCTCTCTCAATGACCTCTCCCTCTCTCTATCCTTGGTCAATAACTAATTTGCGTCTCATCCTCTTTGGAGAGATATCTTCGTCCTGCTCTAATCCTCTAGCCTGCTTATAATCTTGTTCTTTTTTATCTCTCCTCCTGGCTTTTCGAGGCTCTGTCATCCCTCTATCTTTTCTCCTGTTTCCCTGTTCATTAGCACCAGACAGTGTAACTGATAGCACATTGCATCGGTGGCCCCCCTGCACTGACTATAACTCTTCCAAGCTGTTCTCAACTCCAACATAAGCTCACACGCACCAAGAACAGCACACACAGACACACACACACACGCACAGTGGCAGGCCCATAGAGTTTATGCTGTCAAAGTGCAGCGAGCTGGGACACCAGCATGTGTTCTTCTCCTCGCCTGACCCGGCCATAAACATGACAGAGACTAGAAAAAGCTGTCTAAACGGCTTCATGCCACACTGGCACAACGGATGATGGAGAGCGCCCCAACTTTTGAAAGAGGGCTGCTTGGTTCCCAGCCACTGGCAATTAATCTATCCCTCTGCCTGATCTAATGATAGATGATCTTATGCAAAGCCTGTAGCTTTGTTTCAACACATTTCCCATACATTCAAGTCCTTACTGAAGGCTTCCTAATAAGGTGTTGCCAATTCAACACATTAGCATCACCTACTGGCCATATACTTACTACATCCTTACATTAGGGGTCATCAAGATGGACTGGACAGTCAGGCAATATACAAATACTTCATAGTTTCTAGCACCGCTTTGAATTTCTTTGGGCATTTTTGGCATTGATAATAACAAATTAAGTGCTTCCAACGTTTTTAACAGAAAGAGTTTATGGATTTTTGCCCAAGCTGATTGCATTCCTTGGTGTATTAAAGGTATTAAACTGTTCATATATTTTATATTTAATGATAATAGGGCCTATATTGAACAATAATGTATTGTACTCATTGATTCTGTCTGATGGGGAACACATGATTTACAGATCAAACCAAATTATATTAGGTTTTATGTACCAGGTCAAGAATATGAAAAACGTATTAAGCTGTCTAATCATGTTCTTGTGTGTTTACAAATGTGTTTTCAAAGTTTCAAAAATATATTGTTCACATAAGGGCTTTACAAACTATCATTTTCAAAAACATACAGGCATTTTAGTTTTGGTAGATTCTATTCAATTGATTTAAGTTATTGTGTCTGTCTGTACACTCATTCGACATGACCAACTGATTTATTGTGGAATGTTTTAATTTATACAATTCACATGATATGGTAAGCTATTATTTGTTAGAAAGTGCAATATCCTTTGAGGTGTGAGCCAGTGGGTTTCAGATAAAGACAGAGCACATGGAAAAGTACAAATACTAGTATTTCCAGTGAAGAGTGTAATGTTGACCCCATCCTATGAAGCTTTTGTACAGTATACAAATACATTGCAGAAATAGGTGTATGATAAGCCATTCAAAAGAACTATAATCAAGAGTTGATGTCTACTGTACGTAGCAAAATTTATATTTCTTATGACAAAACGATTTATTTATACCTATGAAAATATTCTATGTTGAGCATTGTTTAGAAACTCATACTACTTTGAAAGATGAAGTATTAAAGATTATTTAACCAATCCATTCATTAGATTTTATTGTTTCTGCTTAGTATTTCTTAAGATTAAAATCCTCGTTTGGCGGTGTCGCACAATGTAAAGGTTTGAGCCGAATGTTCTGGCATTATGTTTATTCCCCCATTATATGGATTCCCACGTTTTGTTGTCATGGATATTTGTCCAGGTGTCACATCACCGGTAGCAACAGCACATTGTTAGAAGCATCTTTCTTAGGAGCTACATAGGGCGAAAATGACCACTGGAGCCATCAGACTGGAAGGGAGGGCCACATGTAAGGTAAGATCCAAAAGGCACCAAAAACGTAGTGGACTTATTACCTTTGGTCCCTGGTTTAGAAAATGGTTACACTTTTTACAAACATTTTCTTAAACATATTTCAGGGATACACTTTAGGTGTTTACCTTGTCAATCTTCAAAGGGATCATTGCCAGTATCTCCCTGCAAGGTGGGGCTTAATCTGCATTCATTTTTTTAATTTGACATTCCTCCCAATGACTCCTTAATACTTAAAAAAAGGAGCACCTACATAAATTGGTAGTTGGTACATCAGCATTTGCACATGAATACAAAGTTATGATTTTCTTGTGAATTCTATGCCCATGTAAAGACATTTCTCGGTCTATCTATGACATTTTGACTTTGTGGTCGACCAGTTTCACACAGGTTCCATTGTACAATATATATATAGAACTTAAAAATACAGATAAGCCAAACTCATAGACAAAACGTTTCTTTATCAGGCAGCGGCAGAATTCACTTGATAAAGACTGGATTTTTACATTACATAAGGAGAGAATATAAGGATGGTGGGTGCAAAAATCACACAATGACTGAATACCAATTGTAAATTACTGTGAGTAAACTTAATTATACAATACAGTTAAAACTAAAATTCACAAGTATGAACTTAATCACAACATAGCAAGAACCATATTAGATTCATAAAACAATTAATTGGAAACGGAATAGATTAAATGAAAAGATGGCATTTAATTTTTAACTAATGGAAACTATGACAAAATAAATTAATAAAACAAATGCAAGTAATGGCTGTTGGCGTGACAATTTATAAAACAGCAGTGAATCTCCTATTTTCCAAATGCTATGCTAAAGTGATATGATTGACTATGCAATAAATGTTAAGGTCCACCTATTATTTTGCACAATTCTGAACTCTGTATACATAATGTATTCCTGATCATTTAAGACTAAGTCCTGGCAGGAGTGCATTAGAAAGGAGGCCATGTTGTTAGTCCGTTGCGTTAAAATGTCATCACCTACTCAGGGTGCTTGAAGGTCATAATAATGTTCCTGAGTATCTGCACTAGAGCATCAAAGCAACGTAAGTATACTTGCTAAGAAACAGCCTGCTTCAAACAGAGAATTCACTGTTACTAAAACAAAATGACAACTGCAAGTCAGTAATTTGTCAAGTTTGGTCAGATTTTACTCTGTGACTGCAGTATTTTTTTCTTCCTTTGTGTCCACTTCAATTTCTCTCTCTAGCCATCCCCTTGGACTGACAAAAAATAACAATAACAGAAAAGCACAATGATTTATGGTGAAAACAAGCAAAGCTAAAAAGAAGTGTCCCCCAATAGCGTTCCACCCACCCCTGTGCAGCAGTGATCCTTAGCTCAGGGACAAGGTCTAATAAAAAAGAACGGTAGTGTCTCCGTAATAATACATTCAAATGAACATTGACTCCTCAAAATCCCACACGATTCTCTGGTGACCCTGGGAAAATAAATGCCTAGAAACACCTCTTGGTACCCCCAGGGGTACTTCCAGGTACTTCCACCTATAGTAAAAGCCTATTCTAAACTGGGATTTCCCTGTGTCTGGTAATCCTTGGAGAGTGTATGGACAGTGGTTGGCTCTGAACAATGTTCAAGGGCCTGCCAGGCTGTCTGTCATACAATCAGTCATGATTCACTTACTGGTCTTCAGCTTCATTTTCTCAATCCCATCATGCATAAGGATATGGACGGTCAGACAAAGGCTAACATTAGGTAAGAAAGACTTTGTTAAGGCGAGGGCATACCAAAGGTTTTTTTCAGGCTTAGCTGGTGTAGTGGTAAGAAGTATGGTGAGAGGTTAGTTTATTGAAACCCACTGACAGACTAGCTAGAGGACAACCTTTCAGATCCTCACGGGACCTGGGGCTCAATGCAGTAACGCTGACCTCAGGTCAATTTGGACGGTTAAATGACAATGAAGACTATGCCCACAAAGGTGCACCTCAATGACCAAAAGTCAGCACAATTACAATGAGGAACTTTGTAAATCTTGCCAAACGCTGCAGAATATCCCACCCCTTTAACAATCTGACATTTTAATTATATATTACTCTTATACACTGTCGTTTATCTCTGGCCGTAACTTCCGTTGAAGGTGTTGCCTCCTGGAGGGGAAATGCTGATGGAGTCGAGGATAGGACGGAGTGCCTGGCCAAACGGTCTGCAGTGTGTAAATGGGGGAGGGAACATACAATGTAGATGATGAATGGCAGGGCGTGTTATAGGTCAGTCTAAAAGCACACAGAGGAGTAGGGCGAGTGTTTATACAAATGAGAAAGAGAAAAAACTTTGTGTGAGTGTGTTCGAACTCACGTGGACAGTATTTCGGCTGGTAAGTCAGTAATGTGTGAGGGGATCTTGCTGCCTGTGAGGAACTGGGCCACCTCGTTGCTGAAGGTGTTACAGTTATGTTCAAACAGATGGTACTTGTCCCCTCTAAACAGATTAACAGAAATAACACACGGAAAAAAAGAGAAGGGTGGGGTTGAGACAGAGTAACAGCTGGTGAAAAAGATTGAAAGCGAGCGCAGAGCAAAGATAACAGCAGACCAAGGATGTAAAAAAAGAAAGTGGGCAAAGAACATGTCCCCTCAGCTTTGTTACACATAATTAAAACAGCCTTGGAGATATATAATATACACACAAGAATCCTCATAAATACCAACAGAGTTGAAAAGTTGTATATGGCTTGAATGACCTGTGTGGGACAAGTTCAATTGCATGACAACCTTACCTGTATGTAGACTCCCCTAAAGAAGACAGGTACTCCATGAAGATCTCTTCATTCACCTCAGTAGATCCCAGGTCTACCATAGAGTTGGGCTCGCCTAGCTGAGTCCCACTCTGACAAACATGCATAAACATTAAACTGTTTTCTTACAGACATAGTTGGAGCTTGTTACATTAGTGAAAATGTTAAAAAGATTACTCATTCTATTCTTACAGGGGGGCAGTTGGCTATTCCCTCTCCTCCATAAAAGAACTCCTCTCCATGTACAACTATGGCAGTGTGCCTGAAAAGGGTTGACACAAAATTCTTCTGATCACAGATAACAGAATTATTCATATATTTATTTTTTTATGAAATATGAAGAAACAGGACAAGACCAATTACGCATGTTGTTGTTATGTAGTGTCTCAATTTACCATATGCCTTCAAGTTGTTTCCCTGTAAATTAAGCAAACAGGTATTACAAGAACGTATTAGCTGGCATGTTTCTGTACTGTAATGTAGCAACCTTATACAACTTTACATCTCGCGATCCTAATCCGCTTAATAACAGATCGAGCAATACTAAGCTGTAATGAACGGCAGTTCATTCAATGTTATTATCATACAGATTGCAAAATTAGGATGTCATTAGCTATCAGATACCAAATTATCTACAAACCTCGTTCTAACCTGAAAACACAACCAGGAGTCAGATCTGTTGCTTCTGTCCTGTCCGTTCGGTCGCTATCATGTGTCATTGTGAAGACTATTAGTAAGCTAACGTTAGTAGAATGATTTGAACATTAATGACTTACCTAGCATTAAGGGACTCAACTGGCGAGCCATACCCCTTGAAATGTCGTAAACATATAGTTTCACGGGGTATGATGTGTTTTGTTGATCCATTATATATAAACGGAGGTGCTTCACTTTATAAATATATATTTGCAGCACTTAATAAATTATAATACCCGCTAACGTTAGCGAAGACTGGACGTTAATGCCTCCACTAGCCAACAACAAGCTAGAACTAGTACAGAACAAACCAAATTCGAAACAGAAAAATTACTCAAATTAAATAATGCTTATCTTCTGTCGTCTGGAAAAATTTCGAAACTAAAGGTAGCAAAAGCTAGCTGCCCATCTAAGTGCTAAAGACCCGGTCAGTGAGAAGTCTAGTAAAAATCAGTTAGCCAGCTATGTCTTGGTTACAATTCCACCAGCTGAGTCATTCTGGAGAAACCAGCCAATGAATAGTCATGTGTCAAAATATAACAGAAAAATGTGTCACTGACTGCACATTTATATCGTGGATGAAATTATAACTATTATAGATAAAAAGAAAATAAATAAACGTTTGTGACAGCTTTTCGTTGAAATGTTTTTTCCTTTAGAAAATAAATAAGGTAAAGTAAGAAATACTTTAAACAAAGGCAAAGTACATTTTACAAAAGTACATTTTGTTTAATTAGCCCGGCGTATTCATAACAGGTGAACTTATGTCAAATATACACATATTTTACAAATATAAACACATTTTACACTCTGTTTAATATATATTTATACATATGTGTGTGTTTTTCAAAAATTCTGATGTGGTTCAGAGACGGTGGGGCAAGACAATATTGCAAGTTGTATCGAGTTGATCCGGGCTGTAAACGTAAACCGGATGTATTTCAAGTTTGGATTTGTTACCGCAATACATACAGTACAAAGGTTTGTTTCTCCAAAGCGTAACTTTCATTAAGCTTTTGATATTCTAACTTGATGATATTTAACATTTCACTAGCTATCTCCGTTTTAACATAGCACGCTCAAGTAGCTGCTAACGCAATCATGCAATTTGCCCGACTGAGGTACCAGCCAAGCACGGTGGGTGTCTGGTAGCTGTGCTAGCCTAGCTAAAAACTCACCACCACCACAATTGTTGGACATGCTTTCAGGGTAGTGCTATTGTCAAATGGGGAGCTATGAAGGGGGGGCGGGGTCTTTATTGTGCATAGGCGGTTCATCTATGGCATGTCTGGGCAAACACAGCTCTAAACCTTAACATCACGTGCTGCAGAACACATCGGTGAAGGGCAACAATGCCTGAGTGGAACGCCTTCTACCACAATGATGAGGATGAAGAGGAGCGAGAAGAGGGGGAAGCGTCTGAAGGTGAGATAAAAAAAAGATGTCAACTACAATGTAATAAATTAATGAGCGCACTCTCCTTACACTTATTGGTCGGTATCCCACAGTGGACTACAGAAACTCTGGCAGAGACAGCCTTGTATTTCTAGTGGATGCTTCTAAGGAGATGTTTATTAAAGGAACGGACGGCGAGCCATCCAACTTTGACATGACCATGCAGGTGGGCACACTTCTTCTGCCCCGTTTCCCTGCTAGTAGTACACACATGTTTAAAACAGCAATTAGGTTATATACCCTCATGCTATCTTTATAAAAGATAAACTTTTACCATGTGAGAATCCACATTTATCCAATTAGATGGGTCCCTTGAGAACCAGTTCTCATATTCAACAACCGCCTTTGTATAAGATGGTATTGTATCTAACTTTTCCCAATACATATTTTCTTTACTAACTCCCGGATCCTCTAGTGTGTGCGCAGTGTCTACACCAGTAAAATCATCAGCAGTGACCGGGACCTGGTGGCTCTGGTGTTTTACGGCACAGAAAAGTCCAAAAACCCAAGAGACTCCTTTAAGCATGTCTACATCTACCATGACCTAGATTCACCCGGTAGGTGGCCAAGCCAACAAGATTAACGTCTCCACAGCTACCACTGTGTTTTTCGGGACACTGTTTTTGTCCATCGGTCAGGTTATTGTTGGTGCTAGTACTGCCACTTGCTTTTCTCTTGCTTTTCCTTTGATTTTCTGTCTTCTATATTTTGTCTATTGTCTTTCTCTCTGTGATTCCTTTTTTTCTAGGTGCTCGACGGGTGCAGGATGTGGAGGCCCTGCGGGGGGAGACGGGGGCCCAGTTGGCAGCAAGCAAGATGGGCAGTGGGGAGACATCACTGGGCGACGCCTTGTGGTGCTGCGCCAACCTGTACAGCGACATCAAGCTACGCCTTTCTCACAAACGCCTCATGATCTTTACCTGCAGAGACCAGCCACATGGGGGCGATAGCACTAAAGACCGCCAGACCCGCACTAAGGCTGGAGACCTAAAAGAGACTGGTGCGTCCTGAGTTTGTCACAATTAGGCAGATTCCTATACTCCATGTTTAATTGGAGTATGGAGGGCACGGCGGAAGCACTTCCGGTCTGAAAGGTGGAATAGGTTGGGTTCTAGAAAGCTACAATATGCATTGTGATATTGCTTGCCATGTGACATGTTTCCCACCCATAACAGGTGTCCTGATTGACCTGATGCATCTGGTTAAACCAGGAGGCTTTGACGTCTCACTCTTCTTCTGTGACATTGTGAGTCCTCCTGAGGATGAGAGTGAACTGGGCCTCCAACTGGAGCCTTCTGGGAAACTGGAGGACCTGCAGAAGAGGGTTCGGGCCAAGGAACAGAAGAAGAGATCCTTGTCCAGGTAGATCTTTTTATGATCTTCTGAGATTTAGGTTTCTTAGTCTCACATCATGGTTTGTATTCCTCTCCTATGGTTCTTTATTTTCTCCTTGAATGTTTTCCCTCCCCACCAGGCTGTTCCTGTGTCTGGGGGAAGAGGTTAACGTGGGGGTGGGGATATATGCTCTGGCCCTGTCGGCCAGGAAGCCCAGTTCCATCAAGCTTTACAGAGAAAACAACGAGCCAGTCAACACCAAGACTCGCATGTTCCACACCCAGACTGGCAGCCTGATGCTTCCCAGCGAGACCAAGTGTGCCCAGGTAACTGAGTCTCCACTCTTCCCTTGCATCTCCTAGAGTTAGAGGCTCTCTGTAACCCCTATCTCTGAATGTGCTGCAGGTGTACGGTAAAAAGCAGATCGTGATGGAGAAGGATGAGGTGGCTCAGACCAAGAAGTTTTTCGACCCGGGTCTGATGCTGATGGGTTTTAAACCCATGGAGAAGCTGAAGCTGCACCATCATGTACGACCCGCTTTGTTTGTCTACCCTGAGGAGGACCTCATAGCAGGTGGCTGGCTTGGTTTGTATGTGCAGCAAAGTGTAAAAACTAGAATGATATTTGCGACACGGTGTAATGATTGAAAAAGGTGATACATGACATTCAGTTCCGCTCTGTTTCAGGTAGTGCGTGCACGTTCAATGCATTGTTGAAACGGTGCAACGAGCGCAACGTGTTTGCTCTGTGCCGGTACACGCGTGTCCGTAACAGCCCGCCTCGCTTCGTAGCGTTGGTTCCCCAGCAAGAAGAAGTGGACCAGGGACAGATCCAGATCATGCCACCCGGTACTTCCTCCCTGCATTTACTAATTGTGTGTGATTATATTTCACAAGCAAAGTCTGTTGACGACGCAATTATAATCATGACAAAAGAGTGCAATGGGTTACATTTGAAGTGCAGTTCAGTGTGCAGGCAAAAGCCCTGCACAATTTTCAATGTATTTACTTTATTAAATATATATTTTTTATAAACAAACAGATATTTACTAAAGTGTTCTTGTCTGCTTCAGGCTTTCATGCCATCTTTCTGCCTTGGGCAGATGACATCCGCACTCTGGACCTCCCTGAGTTCCCCACCGCAACAGACACGCAAGTGGACAAGATGAAGGAGATTGCTACCAAGTTACGCTTTAAATACAGGCATGGTCATTTCACATACTGTATTTTGAATATACCTAATTTTTATGTTTTTTATTCGCTCTGTTGTGGATATTGCCTACATATATAAAAAAGTAAATGTCAAATAGCACTACTCGATCAAAAGAAGTGTCCATGAAATATGTTAATTGACACCATAAGTTGTCTGTGTGTTTTGTCCAGGAGTGATGCATTTGAGAACCCAGTCATCCAGCAACACTACAGAAACCTGGAAGCCCTGGCTCTGGACCTCAATGCCCCTGAAAACATTGAGGACTTCACCAGTCAGGCTGACTCTCTCTCTCTCTCTCTCTCTCTCTCTCTCTCTCTCTCTCTCTCTCTCTCACACAGACAATCAGTAATTCCTGTGTAATTAAGCTGCTGGAGTGTCTTAATGGAAACTGTATTTCGTAAGCATGTAGATAGACAAAAAATTCTGGATGGAATAAATGTATTTGAATCGTGTCAGCCAATTGTTATCAAACTTAAATAATAAAGGCAAACTTTTATGAGCTCATGTCAACGTTAAGTCACGCAATCCTACACTGACACGTAAACCTAATCTGTCCTCCACTGCTAATGAGAATAAGCATTGCACATTCAAATGGGAGAAGCAGCATATCTTCTAGGTGCATTAAGGGAGAAATAGATAGTATACAATAAAAGAATGTGAAGACTGCATTTGTATTTTGTATTGTTACTTGAAGTATGTTGCCCATTGGTATGGCGTAAAATGTCTTGCTGTGGCGGTGTAGCAAAATGTTATCAGGAGAAACACACAATGTTGTTACCAAAAATTGTACAAGGGTTGTCTATCTATCAATGTCAATAAACTCTTAAACACTATCTTTCTTTTTCTGGTAGTGCCCAAGGTGGACATGATGGACAATCGTGTGGGTGGTCTGGTGGAGGAGTTCAAGGAGCTGGTCTACCCGGCCGGCTACAATCCTGATACCAAGGCTAGTGTGAAACGCAAGCCAGGTAAGCCGCTCTGCCCCCAGACAATGGGAAGAATTTGACGTGACATACCAAATTTCTGGCACACAGCAATCTGATTATTGTTCTTCTTTTGTGGACATAAATGTTGGAGATCTATTTGCGTTTCCAATACATTTATCCGTGTTTAAAAAAGCCTGTGTTTGTGCGCATGTGTGTAGTTGATTCCGGTGGTGGTGCTGAGAAGAAGCCCAAAGTAGAGGTGCCCGAGGACGAGCTACGGACACATGTGCAAAATGGCACCCTGGGTAAGCTGACCGTCCCGGTGCTGAAGGAGGCCTGCAAGCAGTTTGGGTTGCGCACCACGGGGACCAAGAAACAGGAGCTGATTGATGCCCTGACAGGCCAGCTGACAAAGTGAAGGCCAACAGGATTCAGTGCATCAACGTGGTACAGCAGGCTCTGCAGTTTCAAAGGAAGAGTCATTTGCCAAATATATGTTGGTGTGTAGAGAACAGATGCCTTTTTTCAATAAGACAAAACAACTTTGTGATTGTATTTCAAAGAGTGCCTACCAAGACTAACTCCTTCAAGACAGTGTATTTCTACTTGAGTTCAGGTTGCCTCAGTTCTGATGTGGGAACTGAAGATTTTTTTGAGGGTTGCATTTGCTAGAGACCCTCAAAAGGGGTAAGTCTTAACTTTTACAAGATCCTGTCATTCCAAACGTTTGTAATAAAAAAATGCTAAAATCCTTACTAAAGTGTAAATATATATTATTTTTGCACTTAGGGCTGACACAATCAAACTTTTTCTACGCTTAGGCATCAGGTTGTCAGTGCAGTGGCAGTACTCCTAAAAACCTAAATTGACTAAATTGGCTGTCAATGCAGATAACTGACCCACGTTTCTCACTTTCCTAAACCACAACTAAGACCATATACAACTATATCCACGATATTCCTGAGGCTCATGATCTTTGCGCGAATTATGGGCAAGACTTACGTTTTGAACAGTTTAATGTTAAATGATCAACATTTAAATTAGTCTGTTCACTAGCTAATTGCGTAGATGTGTAAATCCGTATCATACCAAAGCAACTATTAAACAGACTGAGAGTTGTTCCTCATCGTTCTATAATTAAGGGGTTTTAGGACTGCTTGAAAAAGTTGTCTAAATAGCGTACTGGTGTGTCCAGTGGTCGATATCGAGAGGCACAAATAAGTGCTTGGCTCAGTTGTAGTATTACTCGCGTATTGCATATAAAATCTGACTTATGTTGAGGTCAATTTAATTTATTACGTTTTTCGCAGATTTGATTTTTAGCCAATATAAACAACTTAACTTACATCGTGCATGGGGAATTAGATGAACCCTTCCAAACCCCACTTTGATATAGCATTAGTCAACATTTCTTCTTCTTCCGCCTTTTGAAGTTTTTCAATTAGCCAAACCAACTTTGATCAGGATTTCTGTGGTTTTGTGGCCGCATACGTATTGCCAAACTGCAAAAATATTCTTTCAGCCACACGTTGTTTAGTGAGGCTAAGAACTGCACAATTCGTCCCTGCTATTTTCAACCACAACTACATTCGCTTTTTCCATTGCAGGTTAAACTAAAAACACTGGCCTACACTTCCGCCGAATGTTCTGCCCATAACTCGCATAGGGACATTCGAAAATGTCGTATCACTAATTATTTGCATTCTCATTAGTCTGACGTTTATTTTTTAATTTAACAATCAAATATTTGTACTCTTCCATTCACCGAATCTCGTACGAAACGGACACCCACTGTGTGTGTGTGTGTGTGTGTGTGTGTGTGTGTGTGTGTGTGTGTGTGTGTGTGTGTGTGTGTGTGTTTGTGTGCGAGCGTGGTAGGGATTTGTGGATGTGTATGTCTATGTATCTGTATGAATGTGGGTGATATGTGCATAAAT
>JAVQJS010135757.1:0-12768 GCA_036024795.1 Galaxias rostratus | reverse complement strand
CACACACACACACACACACACACACACACACACACACACACACACACACACACACACACACACACACACACACACACACACACACACTTATTTTGTACAGAATCCAAGAAGGAATTTTAAACTGCAGTGGCTGTTGTGATGGACAGCGTAGTATCTCTCTCTGTCTAATATCTCTCTCAGTCCTTTATCTCTCGTGTAATATGTTGTCAGAGTAATATCTCACTCTCTCTGCAATAGGGTCTCTCAGTGCGATATGGGCTCCCAGTGTGATATGGGTCCCCACTGTAATCTGGTCTTAGTGTAATATGGGCTCTCAGTGTAACATGGGCTCTCAGTGTAACATGGGCTCTCAGTGTAACACGGGTCCTCAGTGTAACACGGGTCCTCAATGTAACATGGGTCCTCAATGTAACATGGGTGAAACATTGTAATCTGGTCTCAGTGTAATACAGGGTCAGTGCTCCTCCTACCTGCTAGGCAGCAGCTTGTGGCCTGCAGAGGGAGCTTCATAAACTTCTGGTGGAGAGGCATCAGCTTAGTCCTACTGGTGGTCTCAGAGAAACCATAGTCCACGTAGTATACCTGACACAACACACACACACACACATCTTGTAATGCTGGGCCTAAAGACACCCTTCTGTCTCTGCCCTGCCCAAGCAGGCCACTGTACCCTCCCCTCACCTTGACCTTGTCTGGGGTGGTGACCTGCTGGACCTGGGCTCGCACCACCTCGTCTCCCCCCTCCACTCTGGCAGCCACCAGCTGGCCCACAGGGAGGGTGAGCAGGGGCTCGGGGGTTGTCGGGGGGAGGCTGTAGAACTCCTTCATGGCGTCCTCCATAGCCTCCTGGGATTTAGAGTATCCCTTGCCAATGTACCTGGAGGTGAGGAGAGGGCACAGATTTAGAACCTTATAATAACAATACATTATATTTATGAGCGCTTTTCAAAACACTCAAAGAGGCTGTGTGTTTTGTCACATACATTTTGTTGATTTAATGTTTTTTAAACAAAACACGTTTTAGTAGTGGTTAATCCCCCCCCCCCAAAAAAAATAAACAAAAATATATTGTAAGTATATTGTTTCACGAGACGATCTAAGGCTGACCGACACAAATAAAGCACTGAACCTGAACTGGTTCCATCATTAAAGGTTTTGCCTTCCTATTTTGTTGTTATTTAATCAAGTACGTAATAAAGACGAAAATTAGCCCAAACCATCTATTGCGCTCACAACAGCATGTTGGACTTCCATGGCAGGGGAAAGTTAGCTGACAGGGACGGCCTGAAGGAGACTATAAATTTAGGGTAACACCCACACTGCCCCCTGTAGGAGATCCACACAAGCACGCGACTAGATTATGTTTTGTAGATTAGATTTAAGGATTTTAGTTGTACCTTTCGTTTTGAAAAGGGATTGGCTGATTTAATCTAACTTCTAGTATAAAATAAACTACATCCAAATTAACTTTACCCAACCCGATACAACTTGACCCCAAAGCAGGCTACACACTTGGGGTTCCTGAACCGCTGCACCCCTTGTGCGTGTGTGCGTGTGTGTTACCTGAAATTGACATTGCAGGTGTCCATGGCTTCGGTGACCAGTACAGAGGGGTACGGCTCTGTAGGGTGCTCCAGAGAGGGAACCAGGGAGCCCACTCCATGCAGCCCAGAGGGCAGAGCTGGGGAGCTCGGTGCATGGATCAGACTGGGGCTGGTAGGACTGGAGCTCTGCTGGACCTCTACCTGGTTACCATACAGGATGGCCTGCAGAGAGGGAGGGCAAAACCATATTCAAATGTACATGGCACAGATTTCAAATCCCCAACCAATGGTGTGGTTGTGGGCCATGGGGTACTCCACGGTGCAGATGCCCCCCACCCCTCCTCCTAGTCTCACCTTGGGTGGTTGTGGAACATGGGGTACTCCATGGTACACATGTCAACACCCCCCCTCCCCCCACTCTTCCTACTCCTCCTAGTCTCACCTTGGTGTGGTTGTGGGCCATGGGGTACTCCACGGTGCAGATGTCGAGCAGCAGGGAGAGGTTGTGAAGGACGTGCTGGGGGAACGGCTCCTTGTAGGCGTCGGTGAAGAGCTGTGGCAGGGCGTGGGCCCACAGGCCGTTGCTGTACTTGGACAGCAGCTCCTTCAGCTTCCCCCGCACGGACGGACACAGCGCCGCAGAGTTTGGCGGGGTGCGTTGGAGGCACGAGGTGTGAGGAGGGCTGGGGTACGAGAAGGAGGGGTGGGGAGAAGAGGGGCAGGAAGAGGAGGGGGGCAGGGACAGAGGAAAAGCGATGATGGGGGAGGTGGGGACGGACCCCCTGGAGATAAACCCTGGCGCCGGGCTACGCAGGCTCACCAGAGAAGCCGGCTTGATGGGACTGGAGTTCACTCCGGACTGCTGTAAGGGGGGGAAGTGGAAGGTGGGTTTGGCCAGGAGACTGGTGGTGGCGTCACGGGAGGGCTTAGGAGGGGTGGGGTTAAAGGTGATCTTCAAGGAGGGTTTGGGAGAGGAAAAGACAACGGGGGAGGGTCTGGGAGGAGTAGGGTTAAAGGTTACCTTCATAGAGGGTCGGGGATTGGTGGGGGAGAGTTTGGCAGCGGAGGGGGAGACAGGGGTGACTTTAGGAGGGGTGGGATGAAAGGTGACGGTCAGATTGGGTTTGGAAGGGGTGGAGCAGGGTCGGGGTGGGGTGGGGTTAAAGGTGACGGTCAGATTGGATTTGGGAGGGGAGGGGCAAGGTTGGGGCGGAGTGGGGTTAAAGGTGACGGTCAGAGAGGGGTTTGGAGGGGCAGAGGGGTATATCAAACGGTCTCCTCGGCTGTTACTGCCTGGTTTCTCCAGCTACACACACACACACACACAGGAAGAGGAAATACAAAGACATCAGAGGCCGATGTGCTGACGCTGTGCTGGATGTGTCTGTGTGCTGGATGAGTTGTAAGGGGGGATTAGAAAATGGGTGTTTCAAATACTGAGGAAACAGACAGTGTGAAAATGATTGTTTCAGTATGTTTCATTTATAAAGAAGAGGTGGCCGCAGTTCTCTGCAACGTGTGTGTCTCTCACAGAGCAGACGTGGGGCCAGTTCTCCAGCTCTGTCAGTGCCTGTGCTGGCAGATCCTGGTGGAACATCTGACTGTAGATCAGTGGCAACTTCGAGAGCCACAGGCCTCTTCCGTACTGAGCCAGGAGATGGCGCACCTGCTCCTGAACCCGCTCCGAGTCATATGAGCCTTGGCTTCGGGCGGGAGCAGACACTGTTCTTGCTGGAGGAGGTCAAACAGCTGGCCATTGTTTAACGTGTCTCTGATCTTTTATTGCCCTTAACACACCGATCACTTAAAGATGTTTGAAACGGAGGACTTTACTTATTGTATCATACATCCCTTTGCTACCAAAGTAGAAGCACAAAACGTTTATAGATGCTGTCCACAAACTGAAACTGCGACACTTTACACTAACAGCCAAAGGCTTAACACTACAAGACACTTTCTACAAACCAAAGCTTCTAACACTTAAGAGCAATATTTAAAAAATTCCACTGTAACATTGTATACCCTCTGGGAAGCGCCAATTCTCAGTTTTTCACAGACTCCACCCCTAGACCTAATCTTGTTTGATGCCACAGAAATTTACCTGCAGGGTGGTTTGTGACGGCAGGGGCGAAGGGCACTTTTCTGAAGAAGACAAACAGCTCAGTGAACTTGTGAATTTTATGTATAAATTCCATACAATTCATGTATAAATAAAATACTATTGTGCTTTTTTCAGTTTTTGACAAGGTGAGAACTCAGATACAAATGAGAAAACAAATGCATTTGTGTTTGCGTGTGTGTGTGTGTGTGTTGAAAGTGACTTCTATCTATCTGGTGTATGGGTGCAGCTGAGGGTTTGGTTTAGCCAGTTATCTATTCATGTGTGTGCATGTGTTATAGACCTGTCAGTTTGTCGGGGTGAAGCTGGTGGTTTGGCCTGACTGGTGACTGGAGCTCTGTGTTGAACGGGAGCGGAGGCTCTTAAACTCCGGTCCATCTGCCTGTTTGAGAGCACATGCATGCAACACAGAAAAACACACACACTTAACAAAGCGGATCACTATGACAGTCACTACGACCTCTGTCGCGGTGCTTTCTGCTTATGATGTTTTTCACTGAGAAATTACTATCCATTAAGCCACCATCCATGGCCTATCAAAACGTGAACAATCAATGCAGCCCAGTGCTCCAGCAGGTAACGTACACCACGTACGAGCAATCTCTAAAACATTTGTCATTTTTCACGTTCCATTTCAACAAAAATACGTTTGCAAGCTCTACGGTTTCTCCCATTCCCACCCCCAGGCCCACACCATCAGATTACACTCAATTCCCAACCTCTACATGAGACCCCCACCTGTAGTCTCCACCAGCGCTGAAGCCCCTATAGCTGCTGCAGCCCCGAGTTCTGGGCGGGTAGCTGCTGCCACCCCACCCTGAGGAGCGACCCTGCTGGACAGGCTGACGCAAAGACGTCCGTGGCTTCTCTGTAAGAGGAGGAGTGGTAGGAGGCAAGATGGAAGGAGGACGGGAGGTGAGGGATAGGATGGCAAAGGCGTAGTAAGAGATATGAAAAGGTGGAGTAGATGGGGAGCCGGGGTTCAGCAATTTAGTTAAAGGTGTTCTCTTACCATTGAACATGAAGGGCGATGAGGGTTTGGGTCTCATCCTGCAGTTCACCATGTGAGAGCGCCCCACTTTCTTGGAGCTCTTCTGTCGAGACACCAGCTGAGCGATGTGGGCTGTCTCTTCGCACACCGCAGCAAAGCACATTAACTACAATAACCACAGTCCAGATTAGTTTCCCAGACATATTTTACTCTTAGCGCTAAACTAAATCTCACTTTCAATTGAGATTTTTCTTTGAAAACGTTTTTAGTCCAGGATTTGTCTTGATCTATGTCCGTGAAACCAGCCCACAAGTTTAAGAACCCGTACAATCATGAATGTTGTTATATTTAGTAGTTTTCTGCCTTGTAGTGAACAAAGTAGCACGCCATTCATTCTGAGACGTTCGGTATCAGGGTCTAGACTAGTCATCCTCACCTCACCACTGCGCGATTCCAACCTGACAACGTTGGGAATGCTTCTTAGAAAGCCATCAATTGTTGGATAACCCAGCTGTCGGTGCGGGATTAACTCTCCGCAAAGAGAGCTGTACTCCGCCTGAATGCGGTTGATTGAAACCCCATTTTTATTGGACTGCAGGACAGCTCGCAACATCTTCTTCATAGACTCGGGGTCAGACATCCTAAAAACTGATATTTACAACATTCTGATGATCAACATTTAAGTTCCATTTAACGATGACCCATGATCATAGAGCAGGACAACAACCAACAGTAATATATTAATAAACAAAATTAGTTGTTACTTTCCACAGTGCATGACCAGGCCAAAAAATAAAAAATAAATATTATAGTTGAAAGGTTTAAAAATGATTAGATTATTTTTATAATCGTGGTATGATTTAGTAAAGTAACTTAGTAACACTTTAAAATGACCACGGTCAAGTTTTTTTTTAAATGAACACATTTTCAATCCTTAGATGTAGCCAAATAATTCACTTAAGTCTTACACACAAGTTTTAAGCCTCCTTTTTCCAGGTACACGTGGCTAGACAAAACAAGTACTGATTTGTTGTAAGCAAATTGGCTAGCAAGCCGAAAATGGCAAACTCCCTTAATTTAGCTAACGTTAAGCTAACGACAAACACGTCACTGTCAGGTCTAGGCAACTCACATATTAGATGGTTATGTTATCGTGTGAGGATGGCTTCGCAAACTTTAAGTATTGATGGTTTTTGGTGAAAATAGGAATGCAATTACATATAATATCTGGCAACCAATTTGTCAAACATTATACTTGGAACGGTAAAGCCTCCCAGCAAAAAACTTCAAGCTTGGAAACTGTTATTTTTCTCGTCATTCAAATAGAACGCAGCAGGTAATCAATTTGAACGCGCATCCGCGCAATCCCCTGAAGTTCGTAGTGTCAAGAGGTCAAATTGTATTTTTGAAATAGGCGATATATTTAAAATAAGGAAATTATAGAAATACAAAGTAAACATCTTTCCTATCAATAATTAAACTTCATTAAAGAAACTTTCGAACTTTCTAAAAGTATTTGTTTTATTTATGTATTTGCAGAAGTGTCTATGGAAGCCCATAAGGGACTTTATTCAAATGAAAATGTAAACTTGAAAATGCAAATGCATTCATCAATATCATTGTCACTTTCCCCATTTGTGTCATTTGAGACAAAATTAAAACGAAAAAGCAATCATCCATTTTTATTTGCATTTTCAATTGCTTCAATTGGCATTCTGTGTCAATATTGAAATTCAAATGAAAAAACTGTTTGACATCATATTATATATACATATAAGTCCTACACCACTATACTGCGGACAATATTCAAATGTTAATTCTAACTTGAAAATGCAATATAAAAAAATGTAAGCTAATTTTCCATTTGTGCAAGCATTATTTATGCCAGAATTAAAATTAAAAAGCAGTTGTCGCATTTTCCTTGCATTTTCAAAGACTTCTTCTTCAGTACTAGGGAATCCATCACATTTGCATTTTCAAGTCACCACGCTCTCTTTGAGACAGAACATGAACATTCAGATGCAATTCGTCAGTACTCTCATGTTAAAAACAATTTGAAAAAAATCTTCACAATTAATTCTGCACTTTGTACGTGCTTATATAATAAGCCAGTTTAATCAGTAACATATAGACTGAACATTTTTTTTTAATAATAATACCTTTCAAAAAAGCATTAGCAAACAATTGAAATCTTAGGGCATTCATGACCACTTAAACCATATTTTGGTCAATGTCATTGCATTGTATCATTTTTTAATAGATTACCAAATGCATTACTAATCAAATGCATGTTATTTGATATTTTTTATATTTTTGGGGGTGAGTACACCATCTTTAATAATTTGTCTTATCTTATTGAGTCACATAGATTGTAACTTTTATTTTTTTCTTCAAAGTACTCTTTGAAGCTTTTGGTTCCAATATGTCCACCTATGGCTGCAATTTCCCCAAGTCTTTATAATATTGTAATACTGTTGTATTGGACCAAAAACCAAAACGAGAGAAATACTGTTATCCCTCTAGATCTGCACTGTAATGTTCCGCAGATTCTAAAACTCCATCGCCAGCTAATACTCAGGAGTCTAAGATTTCTGGGTTGGACAGGGACTGCTGTCCTGTCTGGGAAGCCATAACCCAGGAGTGGATCACCACGTTCTGGTCCGCCTGGTGACCTTGTGATGCACAGTATGCTGCTTCTGGTGCTGCTGCTTCTGTTTTTGTGATTGGAAGATGGTGTTTTCTGAGGATGATAAATCGTGGGTTCCTCAGAAGGGTGTAGAAGAGTAGCCATCTTCTCCTCACCTTGCTTCCCGCTGATGGCTCTGCGCAACAAAAAAAGAGAAAGGAACATTCTGGAACAATCAGAGAAGGAAGAAGGTTCTATAACATACATATAGTGCAAGTGCTGCTATTGTGTTTGAGCCCTGCCAGTCAAGCTGGTATAGTAGACCGACAACTGGTGCTGAATCTGAGTAAGTGTGAAGTGTTGATATCATGCATGAAGACTGTCAGTATAGTATTACAAACATTTACCTGGTGCTGAGTTCTGGAACGTGGAGTAACTGTGAGCAGGAATGGAGGCTCTCTGTCTCTCTAAACAGCTGGACAGCATCATCTGACAGAAGCAAACCATCACTGGATTGTTGTGATAGTGGTCAGCGAAGATCATTCCCACCCAGGTGCTGTATCCTGGTGAGGAAGAGAGTAACAAGGTGAGAGTTGACCCTTTATCTTGATTCAGATCTATGGCACCCTCCTATGTATGTTTTATGTTTGAATTAGACAAATCTTGATGAAAACAAGATTGTTTTAGGCTTGTGGCACCTGAAAATGCTCAGTCAAACAAGGAAACTCTAATCACAGAAACACATTGAATGGATGGACAAGTTAGACATCTGATGTTGTGCTGCATTATATATCAATATCAATAATCTCAAACATTGTTGTGATCACAATGCAGTTGATGAACTAATAATCAATCTTTACCCTACGACCTTTGTTTGACCCCCAGGGTTGACCCTTTGACCTCTACTATTATGTGATAGCGCTGTCAACGCGGGAAACCATCCAGGCGACCACCTCACATTTAGGCTTTACCCTGCGACCTCTGTTTGACCTCTCAGTTGACCCCTGCGGTGACTGACCTGGGTCCATGCCCTCGTAGCCTCTCTGCATGATGGTGCGGTCGATGCGGGACACCAGCCAGGTGCCCACCACACAGCTTGTCAGCAGGCGCAAGATGCAGTTAGACAGCCCCATCACCACGTTGTAGAAGAACAGGAAGTAGTTAAAGTTATGGAAGGCCTTCCTAAAGGAACAGGAAGAGAGGTTGTCATTGTTTAACTAATTTAAATACCATCTGTTAACTTTTCACTTCTGTAAAAAACTGTAATCTTAAAGCGATTTTACTTTGAGATAAACAGGTTTATTATACATTTTATAGGACCACTTATATATTTTACTTTTACTTGCGATTCTTATTCTAATCTTAGGCACATACTGGATATTTGTGATGATTTGTGCAGTGTGCAGCTTGGGGTATATTGGGACAGACGAACTCACAGACTGTTATACAACACAGTTGAAAAAGACACCCTAGACATTTTGTAGACCAACTTTGTGAAAACGGCACATCATTATGTATTTGTAAAAATAACCTTACATTTAAATTGTTGGGGGAAACTTCGTAATATAGTCTTTGTCACAAAAGAAAAGCTACAAGAAAAATGTTAGCAATTTCCTGTTACAATTTTTCCAGCTAATTTATTGTCTTGTCTGCAGTACAAACACAATAGACTGGTTTATCTTAACAGACACTGGATCAATACTATTACGTGTGGATATCAAACCTAGGACAAAACAATTCAGTGTGTTTATCAAAACCAAGCAGAATGACACATAATTATTGTTTTATATGTATAATCTTAAAGACATAGGGGGTCAGAAGGTACCTGTTGTTAAGAGCTAGTGGTTTTTCCTTGTCTGTGGGAGACATTTTATCTTGAAGGAAGAACACCTGGACCATCGCTACCTGTAGAATCACCAGGACGATGACAAAACCTATGGTCAAACTGAGAATGACAGACAAACACACGAAGAGGGAAAGATACAGACACACAGAGAGATGGATACAGACACACATACGTATGGCACATTTACCTTTGCTGCATAGACATCGGAGACGCAAATGCAGAACAAAACAAAATGTCCACTAGCATGCTCATCTGCACACCAAACAAATCAGTGAATAAGAGACTGTAAGAAGTTGAGTTTGATGACTTGTGCTAAATGTGTTACCCACAGCAGAACGCCCAGATTGGAGAGCATATCCAGGGTCTGGCCATGGATGACGGGAAGCACCAGTGCATAGACAAACAGAAGAGCAAACAGGAACTGGACAAAATGGACAATCAAGTAACCTGGCAACACAGAATGACAATCGCACCATGGTCAGTTACATATTTATATATTTATTTATTTATTTTTACACGCGTAACCAACAAACCAACTGAATAGTTGTTTTTTCTTTCCAAACAGTGGCCTATTTCGATTGCTGGAGCTGACAGGGTGGTGTTTGGTGAAGTAAGGCCTGTCTGACTGTTCACGCATATTTACCTATTGTTTGACTGCCCAGTCAGTGTCATCATTCTTACCCAAGCCCATTAGTGTGTGCCGCACCCACAGTCCCTGTGTAAATACCACTGGCTCTCTGTGTTAAACAGGTTCACCGATGAATGAGATAAGCCAAGGCCGCTCCTTCATTTTGGGACACAAAGGGAGATACCTAGACCTAGACTAGATACCTATTTGTCTTTGTTATGGTGTGTAAAAACATGAAAGGAGTGTCTAGAATGGAGATAAGACTTTGGGCAGGGACAATAGAGATGACCAACCCATTGTCGTCCAGCTGTCTCGCTTCCTACACAAGGAATATTCCGGGAAACGTGTCACTTAAAAGACCTCACTCGACAAAGGACGATGATGGTGATGCAATACCCACAGTGTGTAATAGATTACTCCAGAATGGTCAACAACGACGTGACAATCTCAGGACGAAACTAATTGTTTCAGGAATGTCAGAGATGGCTGGTGCTATACTCATAGACTACATCAGAAAAGTCAGTGATGACGTAATTCTCTCAATGATGTAATGAGGTACATGCTGAAAGGTCAGTGATGACTGCTGCGATACTCTCATAGTGTAACGGATAGCCTCAGGTAAGTCAGTGATGATGTCATTTGCGCCGAGTATAGCAGATTCATGAGGGAAGACCAAGGTGTTTCTTACCCCACAGGGTGAAGGCTATTTGCCAGCCTGAGTACCTGGCAATGGCAGCCTGACAAGACACAACATAATTCATTTACATTCATTATGCTTCAAATGAAGCAAACAACACTGTTGTCTTGTCGACTAATGTTTTTTATTTTGTTGATATTCAGCAAATATTGTCTCACATTGAAATAATGTGTTGACATATGTGTTTGTGTGTGTGTCCTCACCACACTGACAGCTGAGCTTGGGTTGTGGAACTTCTCTGGTAGAAAGCTTTTCTGACCAGCCCACAGTCTTTTGATATGCTTCCTATAAGAGAGAGAAAGAGAGAGTTATGTGTACATTTGTGACCATAGAGGTGTGAAAGCACAGCTTCTTTGGTCATACAGTGGTACTCTCTGCTCCTCTCTGGAGAACTAAATGAGCAATATTAAGAACCCAATGTCAGTAGCACACTGGGCCAGAAACATTGATACAATGGAGTACAAAGGAGGATTTGATTAATGCAGAGTGTTATGTTTGAGGATATTAAGTTCCCAATTGAACAAAAGTGACAACCTACATTTCATACAAACCTTACAGAGACAAGAGCACAAAAGATGTCATAGTTAGTAAGTGATCCGGCCAAAAAACACCCAGCTGAGCTCAGTTTTCAGAGATGATCTTATTTCAATTTATAATGTTTTCTGAAATGCCATATGTTTTGAACCCTTCTTAAGCCCTCCAGCGTAAACTTATATAACAAACTAAATCTATGGAAAGCACAAATCTTTCTGACACAAAAAGCCAGTGAGCTCTTTACGTGCAAGGGCATCTTTGACGGCTCACTGAGACAAAGTGTAACCAGGCACACTGCATAGAGTGAGTGTCCACCAAGGTGAGCATCCTTACACCCACACCTCCCCGCAGCCCCCAGGGATGTTCACGGTACCTGTAGCATGCCAGGACATGGAAGGTGTAGGTGACGGAGGTCAAGCTGGCAAAGACAGTGGTGGCCAGCCAGGAGTCTGGAAACCAAGCAATAACCCGATCGATCGATTGAGAGAGAGAGAGAGAGAGAGAGAGAGAGAGAGAGAGAGAGAGAGAGTTAACATGGGTGCATCTAGAAACGGGGCAAAACCCAATTGACAATGAGCGAGTTGGCATGAGTGAGTTTGAAAACCGAATCATAGTAAGTTGCAGATCTAAAGACTAGACAGAGAGTTAAAACTAGAGGGTCTGAAACAGAAAATACAAACAAAGAAGGTTTGTCACCCTCAGTATTAATTAATAAGCTGCAGAAATTAAAGGAAAGTTTGCAACTCTCCATATCTGAGCTGGTCCTGAGAAAAGATTGACGTGAAACTAACTTTGTTTCATGTCAACAATAAGTAACTTGTGATATGCACTCAGAGAAGAAGAAAAAAACGCACGCCTTGCAACTTCAGTAAACTCTTCAAGTTGAGGTATCAAGTGAGCAACGGCTTCTGATTGGTTACAGGAATTGGCTAGACCCTCCAGGATTCCTTTCCATTGGTCCAGGTGGTCAAAAGCAAGGTCACTGAGCAAATAGTCAGCTAACGTTATCTGGTAGGGTAACCAAACGAATGAAAGAGTGTGCACATTAGTAAAATAATGTGAGTGTGTGTGTGTGTTAATGTAATTGTCAAGCTTATTTATAATCCACATTTAAAATGACAACAGTGGACCACAGCACAGTTCAATCAAGAAGGTAAAAGTTAATGCAATGAAACAAAACAAGAAAGCACAAAAAAAAGTCAAAAACATAAGACAAGGAAAGCAACTGTCACACTGATTTAAACAGGAATTACAAACCGGCAAAATAAGGCACTGCCTGACATGCTGAGGCAACCCATTCCACAGTATAGGGCCAACAACTGCAAAGGCACGCTCTACGCTGTGCTTAGTGTATGTGTGTGTGTGTGTGTGTGTGTGTGTGTGTGTGTGTGTGTGTGTGTGTGTGTGTGTGTGTGTGTGTGTGTGTATTCTACTGACTGTGTAGAGTCCAATGAGTGATATGACTGCAGTGCCAATCATCCTGCTAGGAAACTTGAAATGTGGATCCCATTCATACACCCTCCTCCGGAAACAGCTCTGGAACCAGCTCTGCCCTGACAGGCTGCAGACACACACATAAAGGAGGAATAGCGTGTGTGTCAGAAGACAGTTTACAGTGGTATGTGCATAAGAGTGAGACAGACTAAACCAGTTTGAAAACATGCTCTATGGGAGTCCTGCTGTAGTTCACAGTTAGAGCACAGTTCCAAATATACAGTGTGTGGGTGTCTGGGGGGGGGGGGGGGGGTTTTAACTTAATCTTGTCTTGGGGTCTTCCTAAACA
>JAVQJS010135746.1:0-21073 GCA_036024795.1 Galaxias rostratus | reverse complement strand
GTTGGGGATGGTTATTCTTGTGTGTGTGTGTGTGTGTGTGTGTGTGTGTGTGTGTGTGTGTGTGTGTGTGTGTGTGTGTGTGTGTGTGTGTGCAATTATGAGTGAGAGTACCCTCTGTAAAAGCCACAATTAATGAGGGCAGACAGTGAGAATATCAGCCAGCTCACTCCTGCTTATCCCGCTGTAGTCAAACCTTCTTTTTCTCGCAGCAATTACACTGGCTCCCTTTACCCTCAACCCAATGTGGTCTGGAGAACACCTCAAACACCAAAGTCTCGAGGGAGCATTGGACATGCGTTAGTCAAAGCTTTCTCCATCTATCCTTGTCCCAACTGTGTCTGTGTGTTTTATTTGATTTCTGCTGGGAGCGCTTGGTAGATCACCACATTAGGGCTGAACAGATGTTCAGTATGTTTAATAATTCTTTGAATGGCAGAACTCCAAGTTTGCTACCTAGCAAGCCTTCTCTCGCCCTTCCCTTTCCTCTACAACCTTTGTGCTTTAAGGTCAAGAGGAAAACAGCTGATCCCTCCCATTACCAGGGAGTAAATAGCAGTTGATGGTCCGATCTCTTAGATAATATTCTGAACTGAAAATGAGACTATTTTTTTGTCCACCTCTGTTTCTTCTTCTGTCCATTTTTTCCAATTAATTCCAACATTTAATGTGTATTTTGGAAAGTAATAGTGTTAAAATCAATGTTAATTCTAGATCATAGTAGCCCACAGTATTGTTGCTTGCAAATTAATCATTAAATAGATTTGCACCTAATGTTAATTTATAAGATTACAGATGGGTCCATACCATAAATGACAATCGAATAGAATACAGGAAGCTGGTCATTAGCTATCACGTCTTAATAAATGGCTTTTGATAAACAACCTCTCGAAAATCCTTGAATAATCCGTCTCATGGCGCCACACTGCAATGCACACAAAATCATACACTAACATATACTACCCGTCAGAGGAAGGACGGGGGCTAATTGGCAGCTATTGTTTTCCCGAGCAAGCATTTTTATGTCAATTAACAATCCGGGGTTCTGCCTAACGAGGCTAACGAGACAACATCTTGTTTAGCTCCACTCGTCTGAGGATCCTTATGAGGTTTACCACAAACAGACAAATACAGGCCGACAGAGTCAATCAATAATCAGACGCATCTAAGTGATGGAATAAACGCAAATTAAATAATAAAATGTAGGTGAAATAGAAATTGAATGATTAAAGTTTAAGTGAATTTCAAAGTTGATCGAAGGATGTTGGACTTTCTGAATAGTAATATTATTTACAAAAGAAAAGAAAAAAAAAGCTGACTTTTCATGGATGGATGAATAAAGTGTAATCATCTGGATGTCAACCAGAAGTCATGCAAACCGAAGCACACTAGACTTTTTAACCCTCTGTTGTCATTCGACAAGCCTAACATTAAGATACGAGAATATAAAAATATAAACAATGGACTTGCAAAACAGCAACAAAAAGTAGTTCTAAGTAAAGACTCGCATTGATTAGAAGATGGACAGATTGCATTTGAATGTTAATGTTCTAAAAAGGTGTGTGGTGACTTTTCCAAAGAATTTTTTTTGTATTGCAATTCAATGTTGTCCAGTTCACAGCGTTGTACTGAAGATTAATTCTGAAAATGCAATGGCAAATGTAATTTCCTTTTACATTTTTTTACTGCATTTACATTTTCAAGTTTGTATTAACATTTACATACTGTTTGCAGAATGACAGGGTAGAACTTAAGATCATTTTCATTTAGATTTTGTGTAAAATAACACATCAAAATGTGAAAAGTGATAATGCTATTGTGAAATAGCATTTACATTTACATGTTTACATTTTAATTTTAATAAAGTCCCTTATGGGTTTCCCTAGTTTTGGATGACAAACGTTCCCAGTTTTGGTAGTTGTAACTTTTGATCTCTTCATTAAAGGATGGTTAATAACATTCCTCATGTGAGACCGAGTTTTACCCTCAAAGTTAAACAACATACTTATTTAATCACACAACATATGATTATTCTGACGGTATGGCAATGTGTTAAAATACTTTAATAAAGCATAATCACATAATAATATATTATAAACTTATAGCAATATTTCCCCTCTCTGAAAGCAGGTGAAAATGTCATTGAACCATGTAGCTGCTTGATTAGGACCAAGTTCGGTAATCACGATGATAATCATGGTAATCAAAGCCCGTTTCATGCCTAATGATGAGGAAACTCCACTTGCTAATCACCACATCTTCTCCTGTGTCTCTCACTCTAATCTACCCCACGGTGATCCTATAAGGCGCGATAACATTAATAATACCAATCATGTGCATTAACATGAAGTGTGTGTGTGATCAAATGCTCATTCTGGCTGAACCGTCAGTCACGTCAAAGTGGGTGTAACTCTTCCTACTCTCCCAGGCATCGTTAATTGTGTGATTTGACCTGGGGTTTCAACAAGGCCCCCTATGCCTCACTAAAGGGATCCAGGGGATCTGACAGTCAAACTAAAGGTGTTTTTATTTCACTCAGGTTTGCATTGTGTTATGATAGTGGACCCTTATCACCGGGTTATAAATGACAGCGATTGTTTAGGTTTACAAATGGGCGATTAATTATAGGCTTAAATCATTGTTAGGTTGCCTTTTCTTGTCTTGAGACCAGCAATATCATGCAAAAACCCCTTTAGAGGCCCAACAGCACTAAAGGCCCTGGAGGCTGGTTAAATCACGACCCAATTACAACCTTTCTGTATTCTCTTGATAATTCGTTAAAATTTGTGGTTGAAGTTTTCACAATGATTGACCTAAAAGCATTGCAGTTTTGAAGTTGTTGTCCTGAGGGAGCAGGTCAAGTAGCTGTATTGGTGATTTCACCTCCACACTGAAGCCATTGCTGCCCTGACCTGTTTTTTACTTACTTCTAGACATGCTCGGCACTGTTAACCAAATTAATGTAAAGGCAGCTATCTCCCAGCAACAAAAAACAACCAATCACAGCTGAATGGCAATGAGGCTCTGGGTGAAATAATTGCATATGACCACTGGAGTTGTGTTGATCAGGCAGACAGTGGATTGCAGAGAAGTAGAGAAAGGCGTGCAGCCAAACGTGGCGCCGTTGCAGTAGCAGGTGCTCGCTGACTCACAGCGCTCCTCCCCTCTCTGTGTAGCCCGCCGCAGGTCGGAAGGGTTTGTTTTCGTCGCGCCCCGGTTTTGATTGCTGCTCGGCTCGGGGTTCCGCATGAGCGCAGGAACTCGCACGCGCACCGACGCGCACATCAGAGGATAAGTTGTTCCGCCCGAACACGCACACGCAAACATTTATGGAGAGGACGCACACATGGGAGGGAAAACACTTTCTAATGTATCTCTGCACACGCATGTTGGCAGGCGCACACACACACACACGCACTCACGCATGCTGACTTTCTGACAGCCACCCTTTATTAACTTCCTCTACCAGCTGTTCACACCAATCAAGCCTTAGTAGCTGTCACAAACATTCTCAAGAACTTGGAAACAAGATGGCACACACACACACACACACACACACACACACGCACACACACACAAACACACATCCTTAAAATTTATTTTTATAAACGACACATTTAGGATGTTTACTTGAACACTAAATCCATATTGGTTCTATGTTGCACTCTCAGTCAGTAATGGTTCACTCAGTCGCCAACCTTTTAGTTACTCACCATTACTAATCAGGCCTTGCCCTTTATTCATGAGAGCATTCCACACATTCCACCTGACCACAGGTCTGTGGGAACCGTGGGCTCTAACAGAGGAGGCTCTATCAGAGTCAATGGTTGATTTAGGGTCAGTCAATGAACTGTGTGAGCCATTCCCTGTGCTGCTCCGATCAACCCCCACCTGCACTCTGCTTCATACCCCAGTTAGGTGAGGAGTGACCTTGCCCCATCTTCTGTGATGTCTATCAACCTACCTGTCCAACGCACTTTCCCAGGCTAATGTTATACTGCATGGATCGACTTTTGCTCGTCCTTCCCATTCTTACTGGCGAGGGATCCGTTGTTTATCCAGCGCAAAAGGATTCCGCACATCTCTCCACCGCGCGCCCCTGTTCCCCCACTCTTCTACCCTTTCACATCAGCATGCTGCTTGTCTCCTTTGTCCTTCCTCACTCTTACTCTTCATTAACCCTCCATCTTGATCTCCTCTGCCGTGGCCCGTGAGTTGAATGCGGCCGATGTTGGGAGGCTTCCTCCTGAATGTAATGGGATCCCCGGGTCCCCCCTCCCACCTCAGAACGGTGCACGTGTCGCAGCCTGCTTTTGAACTCGTGTGGTTCCATTGACCTGGGCAGCGAAAGAACAACCCATCCTCCCCGCTCCAGAAAAAGACAATCGATAAGTCCCAGCTACACACACTCATCCCTCACGTCGGTCAACTAAGCACCACGTTAACCGATCAATACCAATGTATCATGTCAATCAGCATTTAGAGGCCATGAAGATGCACAGGAAGGTTCTGGAAATGGCTGGCGAAGCCCTAGCGCACCTTACATACCAAAAATGGTTCGGCTCAGACAATTTATAATAATGCAACCATCCCCCAGTCTCTCTCTCGCCATCTCTCTTTCTCTCTCGCTCTCTTGTTAGCCACTTCACTCTTCAGGGCCTCCTCTCTCCACCAAACGCCTGGCTCTTCTCGAGGACTCTCATTCTGTCACTATGAGGAGTGAGACTCCTCTTGCTCTGATGCTGTAAAGAGGCTGTTTGTCCTCTCCTCCCCGCCGGGCTTGGCTCCAGCAGGGAGCCTGGCTGCCACAGGAACAGCCACCTTTCAGCCACAGCTCTGGGGGCTTGGCCTGCCAAAGAAGCCTGGAGAGGGTGCGTTTGTGTGTGTGTGTGTGTGCACACGTTGGAATAAGTGGCCCTTTATGTCTCAGCTGCTGGACACCAGAACTGGCCTACACTCTCTTTGCTGCCCAGTGCCAGAGCCTGCGCACAGCTTTCTGCTGCAACAGGCTGAACCACTGGTAACTACGCCCTGACAAGGTAGCCTGCCCTGCACTGGAGGGGGAAATCTAATGGAAATCTATAATGGTATGTGTCATATCACAAGCTATATTGTACCTCTCCAATATTTATGGCGTCTGAATGGCTTTAGTGAGTCTTCATGGCTAGCCGCCCGGAATACCGGTTGAGGCCAATCGCTCTTATCTGACCGGTTCACGGACCCTCATCCGTTCTCATTATCCTCCTCAAGGTCAGTGGTAGTCATTGTTCGGCCAGGTGCAGGCAGGCAAGAGAAAAAGGAAATAGCAACAGCCCTTCCCACTCCAGCTGCACAATAGGCCATGGCTGCACACTGGGGTGAATGGCCCTGCCCTCCGTATCTATAAAACACATGGCAGGGGCACGGGCTTATTGTCAAGGACACTTTACAGGCAGACACCGAACACAACTGGGTTCCAACCGTGCCGCTTCTGTTATGGCGCTGATAAGAGGATTGAAAGGGTTGACAGTTGGGCTGCTCTTGAATTTCCCCAGCACCCTGCTTTTAACAGCAAATATTTTTTTTTTTGTATAACCACTCCAGAGATTTGGCCTATTTCTTACAGATATTTGTCATGTCAAGCCTTATCGATGAAATAACAGCCATGTATGTGTACGTATGCATAATGCGTCAGAGATAAGGTAGCTTCACATGCTGGCTCCTTGTCACTGACCCTCTCCGGTCCCTATGACAAGGTAAACTTTAAAGAGCAGACAGGTTGACTCATCATGCTTACCTGGTGACTTTGGCTAGCCCCCCTTTGGAATACACAATCACCCTGGCCCTTAGAGCCCAGCATGTGTGCTTGTGTCTCCCTGAAACCCGGTCGCCTTGATCCACAGAGGCCCTGTCATGCGGCATCGCCTTGCAATGTAGCACACAGCCCAGACATCTAATCTTTTCTCGTGGCAGGTCGGCTACTCCTCAAGTGGGAATGGGGCACGCGTTGCTCTGTTTATCAGCAGTGCACTAGCACAGTTAGAAGAGAGATTAGCATGCGTGGCCCTTTCAAACCGTGATTGATAACACTCCTGACATTTTAGTTTTAGGCTGCTGCTTCCATTGACAAGCCCCATTCCACATTCCTTCCTTCCTTTGTCTGTCCATGGGTTTGCAGGTCCACTCGGATATTTCTAGTGGCCCCTCAGCCTGCGTGAACATACATGTGCGAGGAGAAACACGTTCAAATTGGGCCTGTGTGTTCCTGGCTCTCGCCTTACGTCTGCGTTCTCCCCTTTCAGTCCTGCCATCTTTGATATGTCATTTGGCATTCCCTGTGAGCGTTCTCTTGTTACCATATTCCCAGGGAGTACACAGGCATTTGACACGCAGACAAGAAAGACTGCGATTGCGTCGTACATCAAGTGTCGAACGCCGAGCTACAGCCAGACCCTAACACATCACGGAGTTATGAGGTGCACTCGCTCCTTCTTTCTCCCTCTCCACATCTTAGCATCTCTCTCACCGTCCATTGCTGTCTCTTTCCCTCTCTCTCTATGTCCCGGTCTCTCTCTCTCTCGAAATACAATGATAGGCTCGAATGATTGGGGATGTCACTTGGATCGGCCTTATTTGATTTCGACAATATTACCTCCTGTCTGTCCCAACGACGGCTATGCACTGTCAAGGTGGCAGGGGAAGGGGGGGCTATCAAGGAAGGCAATAATGAGTTGAGTGAGCGAGATCGAGATTTGGTGGGATAGACCAGCCCAGGCTAGACTTATTGAATGGGCTCATTTTGAAGCTAGTGTTTGACTTTGAGCCGCAGGCTAATCTCCCCCTAGACTAGCGTACGGATTACTTAGTTGTCTTACCGTAATGGCAGTGACACTGATCACATCCTGGTTCATCATTCATTGCTCCCAACTACGTCCCATTCGGCCAGTGTTTGCACGTGTGAAAGCGTCGTTAGCACTGGTACCATTAGCATAAGCCAGGAAGGGTGTTATTGTTAGCCTGTGGCGTGTCCTGACTGGGGCAGGACCAGATGGGAGGTGCCAGACAGGATCCTGTCAGTCTGTGCTACATGTCTGCCCTCAGGGAGAGGTGCATCTCCTTCCAGTGCTGCTCACGATACCTCTACTAGGTCTCCATTCAATGAGGGGGGCAAGGTATGTACTACTCTGGTGTGCTGCAAGTTTAGGGAATGGCTATAGTTTAACACTGGCAGGGCACAGGTGGCAAACACAAGGTTAACTTGTGGTTCGGTATGGCTTTCTCGCTGTGTTGTTTTGAGCCAATGAGTCGGATAAAAAACACTCAGAGGTGATCACTGAGACGATTGTCATTGCTATTGCTATTGTGTCGACATCCTTGACAAGCATGGCATCTGCCTGCACTTGATCTTCCTCTTCTCTGTGTAATCAAGTGCATTCTCCAAATCAGCTGTCAAGGGACATGCCATCCGTTTGGCATTAAGCAAGTTACCCAGATAGTGCTCTTTGTGATTCTTTAGACAGGCTTTTTCTCTACTTCTATTCTTCTATTGTGATTTACAATGATTTTCCCAACGGTCTATGACAGATATGTATATATATATATATATATATATATATATATATATATATATATATACTGTATATACATATGTATTTAAAAAGATTCTAAAACAATACTTGTAACTCTGGGCTGTTTATGGTACAAGCGTGTTTTGGTAAACATCCCTAATCCGGCCAGGCAGACGGTCCAGAGTTCAGCCTATTCAATTTGTGTTGAGCCAATCAAAGAGACAGGAGTGAAAGCTGTGAGAAATCAAGCTGTGAGTGAGGCTTACCTGAGGAAATCCCTTTCTCTCTGCCCTGGGGGCGGGAGCCAGTGACCGTCTGCTGTAGCGGGACGGGACATTAAAGTGGATGAATCGCCAGAGCTGAATAACCGAGATACATTCTGCTCAGTCACTCACGTGCCAACCGGCCAAGTCACAGAACATTTAAACATGCACACACTTTAATAAAAACTGTTTTTCTTCTCTCTTTCTAATGAGTGTGTGTGGCTGCATTTCACAGCTTTGTGTTTGCATGTGTGTGTGTGTGTGTGTGTGTGTGTGTGTGTGTGTGTTTGAGGGTGGTTTGGATATGTTTGTTTGAGGGTGGATTGGATGTGTGTGTGTGTGTGTTTGTGTGTGTGTGTGTGTGTGTGTGTGTGCTTGTGCGTGTGCGTGTGTGCGTGTGCATGTGCGTGTGCGTGTTTGTGCCTGCGTGAGTGCCATCTCTACTAAAGGCCACCTCAGCACTGATGGTTTGACAGCAAGGTGATAGACGTGTTAGCGCCGCCATGTGATGTCATTGTAGCATGCTGTCGAGCGATTGAGGTGATGTAAACTACGGCAGAGCAGAATTGATCTCACTTCTTCCAGATGATCTTAATAACGTTTGACAGTTTGGTGGTAAAGCCAGGAAAAGAGGTGTCCTGGCTAATCAGATAATGCATCTCAATAAAAGGCCTTGGAGATGTGTTTGGTAGATACCCTGGGTGAGAATCCCACATCTAACACTGGCTTTGGGCTTCGGCGCGTGTCCATCAGCCTGAACAGCCTTCACACACACACACACACACACACACACACACACACACACACACACTCACAGACATCCACACACCAACCCACCCACCCACCCACCCACACATACACACACACACACACACACACACACACTCACAACAGGCCAGGATCTAAATATCAAATACACAGGGCATTAGCTTTTTTGTCAGCTAATTGTTCCGGCAGCAGCCTCAGAGAAATAGGATTAGCATGATTAGCATTAGCACAGTGGCGAAACAGAGGGAGCCGCCTTACACTGGCAGCTAATTGATGCTCGATGCAGCCTCTTATTCCCACTCCCTCTGCCTCCCTTGTAGTCGTACTCCTTCCCTATGGCATTCTGTGGGTTGTATTAATGAGAGACGAGTGGAAGGATGTTTACCAGATGAACAAAATGCCTCGACACGACTGTATGTCTTGGGTGCCGTGTTTCTTCATTTTCATCTGTCCTGAGGGGACGTGGAGATTCCGCCAACAGCAAACGCTGTTCCGTAGTTTGAGGAACATTTAGGAGACGGAGCTGAAGGGACCCAAATGTTTGTATGTATACTGTACTGCTCTCTGGCCTTCGTTTGTTTTTCTTCTCTGATGTGACTGGCTCATAAATGTATTTGGTTGGGCAAGGTCCCTTATATAGCAGCTTCCATAAAGTTCTGCAATCTTTCATCACTATCTCGTGGACACAGCTTTTTGTAAATGACCACCAATATCTAATTTCTCGTTCTATCTCGCTCTCTCTCTCTCTCTCTCTCTCTCTCTCTCTCTCTCTCTCTCTCTCTCTGTCTCTCTCTCTCTATCTCTCTCTCCCTCTCTGGTTCTCTTCTTAGTCATTTAAAAACGGTTTCTAGATCCTAGGCTCATGAATAGCCAGGCTAAAATCCATTTTACAGAACCCTTCAGCTTAATCAGGGAATCTGTTCTCTCTGGGGCATTGCACGATCTGCTGTTGCTTTTTGACTTCTGTTTCCGTACGTCTTGCTCATCTGTGATGAATAATTTATGAAGTTAGTATTCATCGTGATGATAGCATGGTGCATGCAGTAACCATAGAAGTAATTCAAAATCAGTCCAAGCAACAATAGAAAGCAAACTATTTTGTCACAGATGGTACTGTTTTAGTTGTTTGTTTATATTGCATATTATAACTAAAGAGATACATATTCAGACGTGCTGGCATTACATGTATCCAGGTCACTTCTCTCCTTGGGTTAACACTGAAGGCCCTTGCTGCATTCGGCAGTGAAAGCCAAGGGGAAAAAAACCTGATTTCAAAGAAGCTCAGTGTGAGCCAGAACAGCTTTCCAGGGAATGTGGAGACTTTTGGTGTTCAACACACACGTACCCGCACACTCACTCACACACACGCGCGCGCACACACACACACACACACACACACACACACACACACACACACACACACACACACACACACACACACACACACACACACACACACACACAAACTTGTCCTAAAGCCCAAGGGAGGACAGGTAATTACCATTGGCTAGAGGTGACGACATCATTGGAAGAGAGATGGAGAACGGCACCACTGAATTATTCCTTCAGATTACCTCCACACCTATGAAGATGTGGTGTGTGTGTGTGTGTGTGTGTGTGTGCGTGCGTGTGTGCGTGCGCGCATGTGTGCCTCTGTATGTGTTTATATTTGGCTGAGTGGATGTGCTATTTGTGTGTTTGTGTTTTGGGTTTATAGTGCCAATGGGGAAGATGTTGGAGTTAAGCTTTGGCAAAGACGACCCATTTACAGTGAGGCCATCCTTTGTTGCACTAATAATTCTGTTCCCTTTTATTTGTTAATTATTGTGTTGACAACAGAGAGAAGCCAAGGTGAATGTTAATGAGTCATTGAAGTAATTTCCTGAACCCTGAATAGTTTCCTGAACTATTTATGGTCGCATGGAATGGATGCTGGCCATTTTCTACGGTCCAATAGTCAGCTGTGCGTTTGTGTGTGTGCGTTTTTATTTGGTATATGTGCTAATGGCAGATAATTAATAAAACCTATTTTGTAATAATCTTAGCTAAGTGCAAATGTATAAATCCCAGTTAGTGACCTTATAAAGATCTTAGTTAGCATATACTACTGTTGTGAAAAAAGCCCTTTCTTATTACTCCTCTCCCGAACATTTATATGTGATTTCTCCCTATAACATCCAAGGTCACCATAGCAACCACATTCATGCAGTGGACAAAATTCATTTTGGCAAAGGTGGGGAGACAGGGGCAACAAAAAAATGACTGTGATCTCTCTGTGCATTTATGTATGTGTGTTTGCACACCAATGAGTTGAGTAGCAGTGTGTCTCTATCGCCTCTATCTGAGCATGTAAAAGAGAGAAAGAACGACAGAAAGAGGAGGATAAAGTGGCGAGTCTCTGTGAAACAGAGCGCCTAACAAAAATACAGACGCGCCGCCGCATCAGCATATTCCTGTGAGCTGTCTGAATGTGAGTGTGGGAAACGAGTGGGGTAGATGTTTGCTAGGATCTCCCGGGGTACCCGAGTGAGAGCATGTGTGCCGCTCTGTGCGCCCGTGTCTGTGTGTGCGCGGGTCTGACAAGCACAACAGCTGCAACAGATCCCAGGACTCTCGACTGCCCTCATTATATCACCCCCGAAGACTCTGTGACGTCTTCTTTCCTGACTCCACGTCTGGCGAGGCGACCACTGAGAAGCCGGGCTGTGTGCGCTGCCAGAAGGCCAGCTATCGCAGTCAGCCTGCAACCTGCCTGCAGTCCTCTGGCTTTGAAGAGGCTTTGGGGGAGCTTGAGCAGTGAGCCGTGGTCGGCCTCGACACTGCACCTTTTCCATCTTCATTTCTTCCACTCGGGCTCATGTGGCTGTTGACAGTTGATGACATATCCATCGCTGGAGTATAAAAGCTAGCTAGAATGTTAAGCTTTGGTTAGGTGTATCACTATGTCTTAGTAGCCTGGCTTTTGATGGAAAATGTTCTGTAGCAGCACCCACAATAGTATCAGTAAAAAAAGGATTCCCAAAGAAGAAGCTCTGCAGGCAAAAGCAGCCCTGAAACGTAAGGACATAGGATAGGATAGGATAAGTACAGCAGGAATTTTTGGAATTGGCACAAGTAACCATCAGAGGTGGAAATAAACTCCTTTGCAACAACACAAATGTGTGATGAAACACATAAGTAAGCAAGTGGAATCGGTAAGGAGCGCCAACACTCTCTCACAAGCCAAACACAGGCGATGGATGAATGGGAAAAGTGTAGCGCTGAGAGAAATTACCCTGACGAACATCTGGGGAATAGAATCCACAATAATTAGCTTTATTGTTACAGCAACTTGCGATGCACTGCCAACACCTACACATCTAAGTCAGTGACAAGATGAGGATCCGACTTGCCCCCTCTTTTAAAAGGAACTAATCTCAGACACGAATTCTGGGTACAAGACTAGCCTTACTCAGGGAAGATATACCTGGTGCCGCAATCGGGTACCAAAGTGTTAAGTGGCAGGAAAAGAGCAGGCGGTCATTAGTTAATCGCCTACCTGACATGCACCACCTCAGTTTTGTCAAGGAGGGAGTTTAGCAAAGGAAGCTATATAGGCCAACACAAAGCTCCGAGCAGCTGAGGTGGCTCATGATTAAAAAAAAACAAAAGTCCCACCAGAGATTTCAACAACCAACCTAACACCAGATTTATTAATTTGGTCCACCACACAACAAGTTCTTTTTATTTTAGAACTAACTCTGGGTGGAAGCAATAGATGAGGCATAAAAAAGAAAGAAACTACACCAAAGCAAATGAACGGTTAAGACAAAACATTGCGCTTGGAAAAAACCTGTGTCTTGTTGAAGTTGGATGTCGTAGATCTGTGGCAATATCAACAGCCAAACACCTTGAGGAGTTAGTGGCAAAGGATTGTGCCAGATAATACATTCTATATCAAATATAATGCATCTCAAGAGGTAGAGTGGGTTGACCATTGATCGAAGGCTTGGTGGCTCAATCCTCAGCTCCTCCTGTCCATTTGTTGAAGTGTCTTTGAATCACACACTCCCAATTCATATATATATATATATTGATATATACATGTATATTTATGGCCGTGCCAAGAGCTGATATAGAGGGGGGTGGCTCTGAGATGTCATTGCTCACCGTTAAGCCTTCTGGAGTTGTCGTTGGTTCAAATTGACGAAACATCCGGTATCAAGGGTGCCCACTTGAAAACTCCAATGGTTAATATGCTCTCAATTCAAATCCATTCGAAATATTGTCTTTTCAAGTGCTAGTGCTAGTGCAAGTATGTCGTAATGGACATTATAACGTCTTTGTATTTTGACCAGACGTATTAATGTGGTGTCTTGTGCAACACAACAGTGTGACAGAACACTTTGATTGGAGAACAAAGGTGTGTCTTGTGGAAGTGCAATGCAATGGATTTGTGACGATGTTAACAGCAAAACTATGACCAAAATAGGGATGTGCCACACCAAACCATAAATGCTCTTTCAGATATCGTAGAAAAAAGTAGCCGGGAGCTGTGGCTGAAATAGAATGATCCAATATGGGCGCCAGAGTAAAGAACATGTTGAAAAAAAAAAAAAAATGATTTCGTCTCAGGACAAACAGACCGAGTGTGATTTTGTGATCAAGCCCACAGGAATAAAGAAAGGGACGATTTCTGTTTCTTTTCAGGGGATGGTCAGTAGCCCTATCTGCCAACTTGGAAAAGATCCATGACATGTCTACCCTCCACCCAAAACCATTCTGAACATTGCTTTTGAAAGTGCTGGTCTTGGATTATGACATAATGGACATTATAACACCATATCCTGTGTATAAAAAAAACAACAGAAAATCTCATCCCCATGATTTGTTTTGGTCTGCTATGCTTGTCTGAGCACATAGGGTGTTTATGGAGCCGCAGAAAGTAGTTTGCCAATTTACGTTGCTAAGATCGATTCATAGTTCTTTTTCATTCTGCCAACGGACACCATTTAAAAAATGGGTGTGCTTTCATAAAAAGGAACACACACACACACACATGCACATACAAAAAAACACAGACAGACGGTCCCACGAGTGGAAGTATCAGGTCATTATGCAGCTGCTTTAGAGAACCAAAGTCTTTTTCTGCCACCCGTTTTCGTAGGATATTGATTGGCCGAGCTACAATTGTAATTTGAGTTGGTTTGTGTGCCTGTGTCTGTTCAAGTGTGTTACTTTTTGTTTTGAGGTGCCGGTTAGAGTAATTGCCCAAAAAAACGAAAGTTTAAAATAAATGGCTGGCACTAGTCGACACACCAGACTTAAACATATGTGTAGCCTGGAGTCCCTGGTTTTTCTTCCTCTCTCGACTGAAGTTAGTTATAAACCTGCCAGTATTTTTTCTGGGATAAGGTCACCATCAGTCGTATTTGCCACCGGAAGTACCGCGTTGCAGACATATTCCACTGAGAGAATCAATACCCGGGTTTACAATGGCTAATTTAAATGGTAATTACTATCAATGTCATGTCAATGTTAAATAAATTGACATTCATTTTTAATACACTATTAAATTAAACTTCATCACTTCATCAATCAACATGTACATAAATTGAGAGTAACGATTTAGCCAATATAAATATGAATTTCAATGTCTTTATAAACATGCATGAATATTAACAGGAACTATACAATCAATAACCACAAACACACTTCAATCAATAAACATTAACTATTTGATCAATGAAAGGGCTGAATCCATGTACATAAATATGAACTCAGTCCATAAACATAACCATCCTCTGAAAAATCCCTTTGCTGAAACAAGCGTGTACTGCACCCTGGGTCTTTCTGGCTAACCCATGACCTCCTGAGTCTGCTGTCAGTTTGTCTACTTCCCCTCTGGCCCATGTCAGCCCCGTCTCCAAGGTGCATTTCATAATAACGTTATTTTTAACCGCTTATATTATTCCTAACATCATAAAGTATCCTTTGCTGCAGGCCCTGTACCAGTCCTGTCAGCCCAATATAATAGGCAATACATCAAGTCTGTAATGTGTGTGCTGCCGCGTGCGTTTGTGGCTACAGCAGTGTGTGAGTGGACTGTGTAATTCCCAAAACACTCCACAGGAATCCCTTGATGTGCTGCAGCCAATCACTACCCATTACAGTTAAGTACACAGACGTGATCGACAGATTGTCGTTGATAAGTGTGAGTGGTGAAGCTTTAAGCTCAGATTCTTAGCTTCAGGACACCTCCACCTGTAGGATTGGCTTAGGCAGAGGTCAAACGTAAACACGTCGACAGTGTCAAGATATCAATTGGAAGTTTTGATCCAAAAACGTACATTGTAAATTGAAATAAGCATGCTATTCAATGAATACCAACACCAGAAGGCACAAAAGAACACAACACCCACAGTGACCTGAGAAGGGAGAACCAACAGGTTAAGTCTTGAACACATGAAACACGCGAGAACCAATCGAGAAAAGAGAGACCAGCTGCAAACAATCATATTGATGAGCACAGGTGAAAACCATGATCACCAAACACGAGGGGGATCGTTAGATATGCTCGCCAGGGTACACTTCCAGGCCGAGTGGGCATGTGAGGACGGCGCCCGCGACAGATAGCGTCAGTGAACCAGTGCCAGACATGACGGGGCTGGTTGTGTAAGCTGTGGCCCTGCTGGATGGAGCAGCATACTGGGTTCTGAGGAGAAGGGTTCTGTTGCCCTGCAGAGTCGTGCTGCCCCCCCCTCTCTCTCTCTCTCTCTCTCTCTCTCTCTCTCTCTCTCTCCCTCTCTCTTTCCACTCCTTGGGCTGTGATTGCTGCATTTGGCAGACAGTCACGACACAGTCACACGGGGAGGGGGTAGAGAGAGGGAAGGAGAAAGAAAGTCACATCTATTGATACGAAAGTACGAGCTTTAGAGAATTAGCTCATCGTGTTTTGCCAGGCTGTATACCTTATCCTCAGTGACTGAGGGATGGGCAGCGTGGGGCTGCGGTGTGCTCGCATGCCTGACTGTGTGGGTCTGTTTTTCTCTTGGCTGATCAAGTGTTTCTATATGGCACGGTGGACCCATTTGTATTGGTCTCCACCTGGCTTTGGTATAGGCCGTCCATATCAGGAGGACAAACAGGGTGCATGCTTACAGCGAGATGCGCCTCATTGTGAAATAGTTATCGAAGACGACGTTGTGCGATACTTTAGAATTCATCGCGCGTCACCCTCCATAGGATAAGAACGTGTCCTATTACAAAAACCGTCATTGATCCATTACCAGATGTATGTGCTGAGGGAACCAATTATGGAGAGGTTTATTGCGTGATTCATCCCAGGCCCCCTCGGACGTCTGCTCTTATCTAGTTTTGGGGTGTGCATCTCTGTAGTTCACCCCCCTATCATTAGTCACAGTAGTGTGAGTTGCGAGCTGCAGTATGGAGGGGACTGGAAAGTGGATGTATGTGTGGGTGTGGAGTGTGAGTGCGGTGTGGGCGTGTCTTGGGGAAGGGCGGTGGTTGTACTGCGTGTGTGTGTGAGCGTTGTTGACAGACCCTATTCACCATGCAGTGTCACAGCGCTGTGCAGGCCCTTGCCGCAGTGGATTGTGGTTTGTGGTTGGGTCTGTGACTACGGAGACCATTTTCGTATTTTCGTAACCATCAGGGACAGGTTGGCTGAAATGAATGATACCCTGTTCAATGGTGAGAAATATGTTGTTGACTATTTCCCTTTGTTCTTTTTCTCTTGCTCCACACACACACACACACACACACACACACACACACACACACACACACACACACACACACAAACACACACACACACACACCATCACACACACAAACACACACACACACACCCAAACACTCACTGTAAAATATTTATGCCCATAGAGTGTCTCAGGGCACAGCTCAATGTTAGGATTGGACGTTAACAGCTGTGAAACACACCTCCCTGTTAACCTCTCACCTTCCCATCGGCCTGTCAGTCCAATCAGCGGTAGGGGTGAGAATCTGGGCCATGCTCGAGAAAACATGTCCATGTCACGGAACCATGTGTTGCATTCTAGCATGTTTGTCTGCTCGGAGTTGTGTTGTTGCTGACGCGTTTCTGTCCACATATTTAATTTATAATGCATAATCATCACTCATGCATAGTAATGAGCGTGTGTCAAGGAGGAGGTATGTCAGGAACCGCGTGAGCGCTGACAAGCCAAAGACTCCCTGAAAACGGGCTAGTAATATCAATACGATACTAACCACCTTCCAGGGGGAGACCAGATTTAGAGACGCGATAACAAGGTACGAGTTTAGTTGCTGCTTATTTGTCTCGGAGGCAATTCGCGTTCCCAGAATGAAACGTGATTAATGGCTCCGCCAGCAGCTCTGCGCACTTCACTCACTCTCCGACAGGCACGCAGAGCCACTCTCTCAAGCACACAAACACTTTCACGTGGAAAAGCATCCACACATACGTGGGCTTACATGCACACACACACACACACACACACACACATACGCACACACACAAACACACACACACACAAACAGGGACTTAGACACAGTTCTTGTTTAACGCCAGACAACTTCCATGTTTCCATCCCTTTGTAGGCTGTCTGACCTCCCTCCTTTTTCTCCCAGAACCACACAGTCTTGTTTCCTCCCTGGATCAGCTGCTGCTTCGTAGCTGATGACTAATTGAACCATGCCTCATCCTCGATTGGCACCACCGTCTCCCTGCTCTGTGTTAGTGTGACTGTGTGTGTGTGTTTGTGTGTCTTTCTGTGCCAGGCTCTCTCTTATAGGCTCGCATTAAGCTCCGCTGTGTGTCCAATAATGCTGAGTCATTGTAGGAACAGCAGGCCGGCATAATTGACACCTTGCCGGCGTCCTAATGACGGACCTGTGTGACGCTGACCGAGCGGTTCACTGTGGCCCTCGTCCTGACTCCAAAGCCCCCCGCGGCGAGCTGGCCACACACACTCACCGTCGGGTGGCACAGCGAGATCGAGCTGCTCAGTAAGAGGCCTGACCCCCCCCCCCCCACCCCCACCCCCACCTACCCCCGGCATTAAGTGCTGTAGCGTGGCTGAGAGATGGGGTGGTGTGAAGCACGGCTAAATTGGCTGGCTGGCTGAACGGAGCTCTCGCCCTCGCTCTCTCTCTCGGGGGAGACCCATTGATTATTAATAGGCAGGCTGCATCAAAAGACTCTGCTCCAGCTCCCAAGCCCGGCCCGGCACCACAGAGACGGTACCCTGCAACCTGCCGCCACACCACCCCGATCCTTTGTCCGTGGTGAGGTAAAAGGAGAAGAGGCAGACACGTTGGGGAAGATTGAGTGAGGGCATGCGTGGATATGCTCTTTCACTGTATTGGAATCAACCTTTTCCTCAGAGGCGTTGTGTACACCTAAAGTTGCTCTGACTGCGCGTTTGTCCTAAGGGGACTCACCGAGACAAAGGGTGATGAATGGAACGGCCCAGTGTGCATCGCTGTGTGTTCCTTCGTTAAAGAACACTGCTGCAGTGACGGAGCAAATTCGCTCACCCACACGCGGACACCATCCACGTTTTTCCCACAGCTGATCGACACATACATACATACATACGTTTCTCCTTTTCGATTGAATGACATGGTGACTTCACAGGGTCATGCAAACATGTTTTGGAGGTTGTTGTTGGAGTTTAGTGCTTGGTTAAGAATGTGAAGACAACGTGAAACCGTTTTCACATGTGCCTGTGTCTAAGTGTGAATGTGTGTGTTCGTGTGTGTGTGTGTGTGTGTATGTGTGGAACAGATATGCAGGCCAATCTGGTGGGCCAGTCCGCAGCCAGAATGTGTCATGTCAGCTGTGGGGCTGACGCCATCGCTAGTGGAGCCTGCCCTCGCAACACACCGGGTGGAAACCCTGGGCGTGCGCGAGGCGCTCTCCGTTCTGGAGACCCGGACGCGTATCCTTTGCCTTGTTCCCGCTGCGGGAAAAGGGAAAGAGCTCTGCAAACTCAAGGGGCCCGGTGGAAATGAACGCCGTCGCTTACCGACGGTGTCAGCGCGACGGGCGGGCTGCGAGAGGAACCCGGGAAGGTGCTAGCTAAGCACACCATCTCCCTTGGCCAGCTATCAAAACCACTATTGATACTGTAACTCACTCGGTGCAACACTGGGATTGCCCTGTGGTGTGCTGAAAGCGTTCCCTCCGGTATGATTTGTAGGAGTGTGTGTGAGTGTGTTTACGAGGGGGGTGGGGTTGTATTTGTATGTGTGTGAGAGAAAGAGAGTGTGTTTGTGGCGAGTGCCAGGGCCGGCATTGAGGCCGATGCACCGGGGTGGGCTACAGCTAGAGTACTCCGCCACTGTAGTCTATTGATCGTGGAGGCTTTTAGCGCACGGCTGGCATTCCGCACGGGGCCTCAGCGCCTGGCCGTCGGGGGCCCGTACGGGCCGGCCAGCTCTTTGTTTACACTCACAGGCTAATCCTGATGAGCTGGCTTATTAGCTTGATGCTGTTTGTGCGAGTGTGTGCGTGCACATGCATGTATTTTTCTGTGTGTGTGTGAGCGTTCTTGTGTGTGTGTGTGTGTATGTGTGTGTGAGAGAGAGAGAGAGAGAGAGAGAGAGAGAGAGAGAGAGAGAGAGAGAGAGAGAGAGAGAGACTGGTCAATACATTGGAGACACATCGAAAGCTTTGGAGTTCAAGGGACGTGCTTCCAAGCCTTTTGCTCTGCACTGTACTGACTGATTGTGGAGACCGTGACTGGTCAGATTAAAGGCTAAACCCCATGCGATATTTGATCCAGTGCAAAGGGGAAGTTTCTCGATTGAAACTCATGTCGCACGAGTACCTCTACTTTTCCATTTCATCTCGGAATGGAAGCGGGTGGCACCACCGGTATCTTGAAAAGTTGAAAAACCAAAAACCTGTCAGGTGAATACCTGATAGCACATGCCTCCCCCAGAGACGTGTCACAAAAATGTTGTTGACTTTTCTCCTTTCTGGTTGACGTTGACCGGCCTCCGCTGGGAAAATCCCATTGATTTTAATGCAAAGGTATAAAACATGGAGACGAGCAACTTCGTCCAAACTAAATTCGAGAGAGAGACGCGATTTTGCTGCCTGTCAAGGGCTTCTGTACACGACTAAGCGTATGGATTTGCATTGAAATGGGCACACACACATATGAGCTTGCGCACACACACACACACACACACACATACACACATGCATGCATGATGTGAGAGCATCTTTGCATTCGGAATGTTGCATGTTGCCTTATGAATATGAATGTACCCTCATGAATGAACTGTCCTTCCCACAGTGGAAAGACATTCTGCAGTAATGATGTTTGTTTGATGGTGGCCAGTTCAAACGCCAAAGGTTTTCTCAATGGAAACTCGCACTTTTCACATTTCACGATTTACTGAAAACATATAGCTTTCTTCTCACTTCAATTTGTCAACTGGTCAACACGTCAAACAGGTGTACGAGCGTGTGCCATCCGATGGAGTCACCTATCAAACAATAATGGGACTCCTTTTTCCAACTAAAGTGACCTGCTCTCCACTCGAGCCTTGACCAAATACCATTAAGAGCCACTCCAGGCAGCGATGTGGTGCCATTGTAAACGGTGGAGCTGTAAATCTTTCGATGATGCGTGTGGGGACCGTGGCCTGGCCCAGTTAGTATCAGCGCGTGGGACCGTGCCCTGGCCCAGTTAGCACCGGCAGAGAGAATCGGTGGGCTGGGTGAGGGTGTGAGGAGAGAGGGCCGCAGCATGACCACGGTGTGTCTGACAGGCCATGACGTCTGCTCATCTGTCCTAAAGTGAAGCAGCCTTTGATGCCCTCATCCTACCTCCCCTCCCTCCTCTCTCGCTCTCTCATTCTCGGTCTAGTTCTCATTCTTTCTTGCTTTCTGTCTCTAGCATGCACTGATACTCATACTCAAACTCACACAAACATTATTTGTGAATGCATTTTTTAAACATAAGAAATCCATCTGAGGCTCTGTCTTGGCTACACTCTCTTAAGGCCATAGTTTGCCTGAGGGCTCTTATTATATCTCTGACTACTCTTATTCACACTGTGAAGAACACCTCTCCAGCCAAGCGGCCATTTTAGAAATGCGCATACATTGCACTGGCTCAACGCATGACTCTGCACAGTTATGAATAATTCACTTTGTTTTCACTGGCACGGAGAGTAAGAGAGGGGCCGAGGGAGAGGGGGGGAGCAGGAAGAAGGCAGCATGAATGGATGGAGAGTTTAGTTGGGAGCGAAACAGAGCGATAGTTCTCGCATGTGACTGGGGAGTCGGGCTGACAAGTATCCAAGTCCGTTCTCATGACAGCTGCGAGACATTGGGGGCCAGCTCCTCTTGACTGCATCTTTAGATATGACTGCTGCCCCCAGCGACCCATATCGATACCAGAGGCCCACCCGGGGTCAGGACCCCTGTCTTTGCCCCGCCACTGTTCCATCCCCCCGGGGGGGGGGGGGGGGGGGGGG
>JAVQJS010135735.1:0-16241 GCA_036024795.1 Galaxias rostratus | reverse complement strand
ATATATATATATATATATAAATATATATTTCCATCCGTCCATTCTTTTATCTAGTGTTTTCTGACTCATGTGGATTATCTGCAGATTATTTTTAATTAGAAATGCTAATCATTCCTCACCCTTGATGGAAAAACTAACGCTCAATGGAATAAAACTAGGCTAGGCATTAGCAATCCGCATTCATCTACAATCCTTCATCAAAGGCAAGAAAACATGCCACACAGACGTGAGGAAACAGCTCAGCAGACAGAATGTCTTTACTCTGAGACAGAAACAATTTGATGAACAGGGTAAACATCTACTTTTTACACTGACAAAGAAAGCTTCTTTTAAAAGTTAGGAAGATGCTTTTGACAAAGTCGAATTTTGGAAAAGAGAGCGAGGTTGACTTCAAATTATTGTAAGGGTTTTCCCTCTATTGAAATCAGTTTTGAATAGTCTACAGTTTGTCGTAATTCTGACAATATGTCGCATCGTGCTTGCCAGCTCCTATTGCCAGGACACCTGTTGACTATTCAGCTTCTATCAATAGGGGTCTGGCATCTCTTTATCAAAAGCTGCCATGGCTTCTGTTTTCGTCTGCCCCCTGCTTCCTCCATTACTAGGACTGTACCAAGCAATAACAAAGAAGAGGTCTTAAACAAACAATAGAGGAGCTGTGTTTACCCCTGGGGACTTTCCAATAGATGATTTCTAACCAGCTGGACTGGGGAAATATAGAAAGAAAGAGATAAAAAAGATAGGCTAAAAGAGGGTAGGGGAAAGAAAGGGGGTGAAAAAAACAAATAGAGGGAGCTGAAGAAGTCATGGAGACAACCAGACAGTGCGAGTGTGTGATGAATGGCTGTTGCTCTAAAAGGCACAGCACTGCTCAGCCTCGCCCGGCAGCTCTGTCTAAATCAGGAGAGCATTTCCTGGCTCACCAGCATCTACCTTTCCCTTAGATACTGATTGTCACATGTACCATCGCACCAAGGCCTCACTTCCCCCAGCTGCTGTTTCCCATAGCCGATCGTAAATTACAGTTTTCTCTGCCAAAGACACACACCGCTACTCTCAACGACTTCCCCGGTCTTTGCGAATGTTCTGACTCCAGTGATTGAAGCCATCAAAACCTGTCTCGTGAAGCGGGCCCGCGGAGCCAGGCATGTGCTATTAGCCTCTGTAGAGAATGGGACCGGCAGTCAGCCGCTCGTGTAAGGCCTGTCACCGGAGTGACAATGCTTGACAGTGTTAGAGGCTACCAGAGCCATTCAAGACAGCAATAGGCACACACCTGTCAGGACGGAAGGTAAATTAGAACCAGCTGTGGGGGCAGGCGGGTCGGAATCCTCTGCGTCTCTTGGGAACTTCTCTAATTAACCGCCGGAACACCAGAGCCACTTTTACACAGGCTGGACAGCCCATCTACAAGAACGCTATCGGCGTCACTGGCAATTAGGTGCCGTTTGGCTAGCCTTTTCACCACTGTAAGAGATTTTCACGCCATCATCACCATAAGAGCATCTGTCTCTAGTACTACAATGACGCAACATGCTGTTATTTTTAAATACATGACATACGCCCACAGTTCTCTTGTAGCACAACTTAATTGTTGAGATCATGATGAGCTGTCTGTTTCCACAATATATTGCATTCCACACTTTCAGTGGAGAGAGCAGATGTGAAGTGGTTCTCCAGAGGACAATTACACCTTTGAAGGCCTTAGGAAGAGCAGATGAGGGAATTAAAAGGGTTATGCCTATTTGCTTCATTATTCCCAATTAAAAGCTGGACTTTACCCATTGGGTTTTTGTGGTACCACACAAGTTTTTTGTGACACCACAAAGGACATTGTGATATGTGTTTACACCATTGATAGACACTGTATACATGTATAGCCATCAATGTTCCCTTGTCCGCTGCGATGTGAACTGTGAAGAAAAAAAAAACTTATTCCACACACAAGTACTCCTGGAGAGATGAGACGAGGAGCCTTTTGACAATAGCAAACTGATTAGACAGCAAACCAAAGATTCATTAGTTCACTTTAATGGAATTGAGATGACTGAATGAGAGATTTAAATAAATTAACCTTCACTGAATTCCCCATGGCCTGGAGCCATTACAGAGAGGCTGAGAAATCATTTTGTCCTTGTCACTGATTTAATGAATAATGATGACATAATCTAGGCATGCAGTCTGTTGTCATTTAACCTGGACATCAACCTGAGCTCATGTTTGAGCGAGGCAAAGCTGGAGATGGAGAGCGATGGTAAGGGCCGGAGTTAAAGGCCCCAGTATACTTTTTGTTCTTTTTCACTTACTCGCAGAGGCTGTGGTTGTATTCTGGTTTATTTTCTGATAACTGTAGCTTACATACGCTTGCACGAGTTATGAATGTGTGCGCATATTGTCTAACCTTCTCTGCGGAGCTGATATCAAAAGTATTTGTAGTTCTCTGTCAGACTTTCAAAATGTCAAACGTCTAAATTAGTGTTGATGTGAACATTTAAAAAAGCTGGCTATCCAAACCTCTCAGCATTGCTAGGCTACATCCCACCATATATTTGGACTAATCACATACCCTGTTTGCTAGTGTTCGCTTTGGTTGTGTACCGTGCGAGAAAAAAATGGCTTCCTATTTTTTTGCCGGTATTGGTTTGCTGGCCCCCGATGAAATCAAACTGTTTCACTATTGTTTGAAGCATCATTTGGCTTGAAATATGGGTACTAATCTTTTTTACGGGAACTGGGTTCAACTGAGAGTCTGAGACGTCTCCTTGTGCATTTCTGAAATAAATATGCGATTTGTCCGTGTAGCTATGAACGGTCAGTTTAGGTCTCATGCACACAATTAAGCTGGAACAAAAAACCTTTCTCAAATTTGTATCCGTTTCAAAATGTCAGGTCATTGGTGGGGAAATAATTAACTTCCACAATTTTGTTCTTAACCTTCATTAGTCTCTCATTGTCATTTTCTTCTGACCAGTCGCGCTGCCTTGCAAAGTTTTACCACTTATATTCCACAAATTAAGCCAGTGAAAGTTAACTTTATAATTACAAACTAAAGTAAGTTAATAACTTCAAGATGAAAATGTTACTATGGTTCTAGTTATTTAAACTATTTTCCTCTCTTAAAACTACAAAAAAACGATCACTTTCATCAGATTCTACCCCCTTTTTAATGCTCACTGTCTTTGGCTCATGAATACTACTTACTAAACCCTCTGATAAAAAGACATTCAAGCATAGGGACACACATTTTGAAGCCACCAAGATGGCTGCTGAAATGTATGTATTTTTTGCTTAGTTTGCGTATTGCGGGGATAGAGGGAACGCACACACATAATCGTAGGACCTATTTCCACTTCATCTATTTCAAGGTGTCATTAAGTGTGTATGTCTCTCCCTGCCTCCTGCTGTGTTTTAGATGTCAGAGCTGACAGCTTCTACTGTTAAATCCTTGAGTCTCTGCTCTTCGGCAGATCTCCATGGAAACAGTCAAATGGAACAACAGCAGCTAGGGCTGTTACCAACAGATACCTGTCACCATGGGTAACAGTGTCACCTCTGACACCATACTTTGCAGAGCTAGTCCATAAGCCTGTGTGTCACCACACACAATTAAAGTGCTCTCCACGCTCATATACACTTTAGCTGCTCTTGATTAAGAGGATTTGCCAACCCATGTTTTTTATCACTAGGCTGCCATCTTAAGTCTTTATATTAGCATGTCTACATTACAGTGTGAGAGCAGAGAAAACAGTAGAGTAAATATCTTATTTAGCCTTTTGAAAACTTTCTTCCGGTTTGCCAATTTCCCCAAAAGTAAATCCCTTCCTCTGCCAGGAACCCTTGTATACGCTGCGCTAAAACTCTTGACCCAGGCCAGGATGTTCTTTTAGAAACTTTATTGGCTTGTAAATAATATTTATCAAGCGGTAATTTCCACACAAAGAACAGTTTATTTTGCACTTAATGTTTGGTATCTGGGGAAATGTGGTTTGGTAAAACGTTCGCCTGTTTCCATAACTGCGCAAGAGCCAAGTGATTAAATGGAGAACTGAGGACCATTGATGAGCGTCCTCTATCTGTTGCTCTTTGCCCCCTCGTTTTCAAAGGACCTTGCTGTGCTTGGTATGGCTCGGTGAAGCTGTGGTTTAGCTTGTGTTTGCGCATCTGGTGCCCGGAAGTCTAATGGATTAATTTGTGTTTCCCCTGAAACGCGTAGTTGGTCATAATTAACTTGATTAACGAGGACCTATGAAACAGCAAATCAAAGTAGCTTTCAATTTTGTCATTATTAACAAAAGATGTTGTAACAAGACTGTTGTTAATAATTGAAGAACAAATTGCAATTCAAATTCCTTTGATCATTAATTAATTGTTTTTTTTGTTGAATTAAAATTTGGTTTTAACTACAGTTTTATTTTTCTGCACTGCATAACATAGCACCAGGAAACGTGCAGTATGTTAAGACGGCATTGGTGTAACACAAATATCTTCAGACCTTTGATATTAATGTTGGTGACAATTTTTTTTCACTTAAATATTGCGTGTTGACCTATGCATTACTGTTTGAACAAATCTTAGCTTTAAACGAAATTAGACTATCACAATCCAAAAATAGGGCATTTGGAGCCGAGTTTAGCTTGTGAGCCTACAACTACATACGCTTCCAAGTTCCATTTGCTCAAACGGTTAAGTGAAAGGTTGAAAAGCAACATGAGTCACTTGTTTGTCAGAATGTGACCTCTGACATACATCAATGATTTCTGGGTGGATAATTTGACCCTTGAGGCACCATAAGATTCTGGCAGGAAGTCTTTGTTGTCTCGGTAAAGAGCAGCTAAGTCAGGTGAGACATTCCCACCACCTCAAACCACACTGCCAGAAAGGTCAAGGTGAACTATGAGCATTTTAGTCTACCCGCCTATGAGCTTCCCAAAACAAGACTGAATGACTCTGACAGATACTTGGACTGATCATTCAAAAATTCTTTTTTTTTAATCTTTTTAACATTAATCTAACCCTACCTGCTATGGAATTACGTCTCTCTTTAATCTGGATGGTGACCTTGGGTTTAAACGTTTTTTCTTTTTCTGTCTAAATATGTTATGTTTTTCTTTTTTGTGTCGGCCGACAAGATGGGATGGAAATGACGTTCTTTCTCTGAACAAGGTAACATTGGCCTGTTTCTGTATGTGTGGTCTAAATGCAATTTCCTGTGGCTCAAGTTGAAATTGTCTGTCTAAATCATGTCTAGGCCTGCTTGCCAAAATGGTCCAGCCTGTTTGTTGTTTTTTGTTTGCACAATGCAGACGTCGTTGAGGTGGTTGTGATGGAGGAAGCCATACATCGCTGGCGAACAGCAATTTAGTCGTAGGTATTCCGAGATCATTTTCGAATGAACCACTCCGCGCCGGCATCCATTCCTCCCATATTGTTTTACTCTCTCCTCAGCTCTTACTTAGCTCACTGAATAATAAATGTGCCTGATCCGTTATAAATTATGCAGGGTAGACAATGTGTGTGTGTGGGCCGGTGGGTGTAAGTGGGTTTGGGGGGGCGTTAAGAAGTGGCTCGTCTATCCTGACCAGCCATGAAAAACAAGGCCACATGCAGATCAGAGTGTGTTCATCACTGTGAAGGAGAGATGGGGAGGAACTCGTCGTGACACACCACATTAAAACACAAAGCTCCTGACCTCACCAATGGAGAGTGCCCCCCCCCAAACCCCCACCCCCCTCTTCGGCTTCAATGTGCCAGTACAAAGTCAAAGCTATCATGTCCCCAGAGACCTCTGTTCTGCTCATTTGGCTTGCAGTGCAGGGATTAGTCTGATTGTCAAAGGAAAATAGCTGCCCTGGCGTTGGCAAACTCAACCCACCCCCAGTAATCTATAAAAGTCTGCATTAAAAGTGAAGAGGAGCGGTTTGCTCCGGTCTGTGGTCCACGTGTTGACTTTGACATTCCCCCTCAGACAGGCCGAGCTTAACAGCTGTCCTTCTGTGTGCTCCCGTGTTTGCAACTTGAGTTATTTTTTTGCTGGTAACAGATGTTGATGAAGTGGCGCCGTCTCTTTCAAGAACCAACTACTTCACAGTGTGGTCAAAATGATTGCTATTGTGTGTAGTGAAAGCAGTTATTCGGTTTTCTCATTGATTTCTGCTTTGCTTTAGCATCAATATTAATACTTAATACTTTCTGCTTTTGGCTACACTGATTGCCACTTTAGTTTTCTACACCTACTCATTAAAAGAAGGAAAAATAAATAAAAATAAAAACAGATACAACTCAATATCTATACAAGATGCAAGCGTGGTCAAGGTTCGTTTGTTGTTGACCAAATGTCAGAATTGGGGAAAGCATGGTTTTGAAGAGGAATGTTTGTTGGTGGCAGACTTGGTGGGAGCAGCATCTTAGGGGTTGCTAGCCTCATGAATTGTACGTGCCACAGTCTGTGGAGTTTGTGGAGAATGATGCGAGAAATTTAAAACGTAGTTTAAGCGGCTGCACTGCAAGCCCCCTCCCCAAAAAATCACTTTTAATGAGAGAGGTCAGACTGAAAATGACCAGATTAGCTTAAGTTGAAGAGAAGGCCACTGTACCACTATTAATTATGACCGTTTTTAGATGTTTTGTGTAGGAGGCCATGTGATTCTAAGATGCTCCTCGGTACAGAACGCTTTAGAGCTAATCGGTAATAAATGGATGGAACTTCTGAAACCACAAAAAAAAGGGACCACTGAATGTGCTGCTTATTGTCTGGCCATCAGAAAATTGTCCAATTAAGAGCAATTATTTTCCTGTTGATTCTGTTTTCTAAATCATTCCAAGGCCTTTTTTTTTTTTTTACAACTTCTTGCCCACTGCCACGTTGCCTCCTGGCAACGTCATCCGTCATCGACCGTCGTCGTTGGTTGAAGGGTTAGGAAGCTGGCGACTTAGAAATGTGCACGGCGGACACACACCAACACACTGGGATATCCACGTGTGACACACATCACAACACAAGCATGCATTTACATGCCACAACTCGCGATGCAGTCTAGGAAGTGAAAAAAGAGTGGGCCAATTTCCCTCCAAGATGTTGGTGTATGCTTGATGTCCCTTACGTAAACAATGATTTCTCGGCCAGAATAAATAGAGCGTCCCCGAGCAACAGGAACAGGAAAAACACAAAGATTCATATTATAACAGGTCCCAGGTATTGAAGACCCCTGTATACAGCATGTGTTTTGGTTGAAATGTTTCGATTTGAATTCTATAAAAGTGGGTCACGAGTTAACGACGATGGGAAAACGAGTGTCTAAAGACCAGCCCAGTTGAGAACCACCGGAATAGAGGAAGCAACATGAAGATAGAGCTCTGTGTCAAGGAAGTTCATTGCACATTCAGTGGGAATATAATCAAGACTCAGCTTCTCACAAACACACGCACATAATACATAACGTATAGTAAATGTTAATATGGTGTAATAGGGTTTTAAATCCAATTGTTGTTGGTGGCTGGGCAGATATTTTCTGTCCAGAAATAAAACTGTATTACAAAAGCTATCACAGTGAGACTCCCGGTCTCCCTATCAACGATGTTGAGCAACGACAAACAGATGCATCGATTGGCTGGCATTGTTCTATCATGGTCATGTAGACAGTCATCTGTTGAGAGTTGAAGGAGGGCTCCTCATTCTTGGCTTTTTCTTTTTTTAATAATAAAACTTCAAATGGCAACATTTGGCTTAATAAATCAGCAGCACAGCTGCATTGTTTGGGGACAATGTGTTCTTTGTTTTTGGCTTCATTTAAACATTTATAATGTTTTACTCTGAAAGAACGAAGACATTGCTAACTAGGACTGGGACATGGCTAATAATGCAAACCTTTTCTTTTATTCTACTGCTCTATGTAGACCAATTTGAGATGTTTTGCCCAACTGCTTTTGCCACTCAAGATTCCGCTTTCTCTGCTGTCTGCTCTTTTCGAACCGGGGGCAATTTTTTGCATGTTCTCTCCAGACCTAATGGATGATGGTCTCGTCTTGTCTTGATCTCACGTGTCTTCTAGGACTGAATGCGCTGCCCTTTGACCCGTCGGCCAACAACGAGCCTCTCCAGTTCAACAACTCCAACGGGCCGCTGGTGACGGAGTGTCCTCTGGAGAACGCTGCTGAGAACAGCAAAAAGAGGAAGAGACCCAGCCTCCCTCCAGGTACTCGCACAATACGCTGGCTCGGCTGTGATACCGAGACTGGAGCCTGCAGTCTGTCTGCCAGTGCCCGAAATGGTTCATCCTTTTTCTGTAGTACTCCTGCGAGACTAATGATCATCAGCCACAGCTTTACCACTCTTCGAGGTAGTTCAATCCACATCAATGGAGAGGCCACCAACATAAAATAGAAAAATTAATGCAGGCTAATACGTCTATTGAAATATCTTATAAAACATTCTGTTATCTGTTCTTAAAGGGGTGGCTAGTTGTCTTGACTGAGGTTTAGTGGCTAGCTTTGTCTTTTTTGTTGCCGTACCAACAGCGCCTGCTAATCATGATTCCCGCCGTCGCTAACTGACTTGTGGCATTGCATGAGATGTGGTTTTCTGGACAACATGTGTTAACCGAGTTTTTCCTTATACTATTTAGTAACATTGTGCTGTCTAATTATAGGAGTCACTAATTAATTACATTATGCTCTGCAGACTGAAGAGGCCCTGAAGACAGAGAGGTGTTGCTATGTCTTCCACGTCAATTATCGTTACCAAGACAGCAGTCAGTGTTGATTAAGCATCACTTTTTATGACGGTTTACAATGTATGAGTTAAGGTTAGCGTGTTGTTACTTTGGTTATTATTAGACGACTTCTACTGAGTTCCTCCTACATTGCTTTGTTACCATGCTGGAAGGAAGTTGTTGAGCTGGGTTAAATATATGTTTGAAAAAGGCTCTTGTTTTTTTGTGTGAATCCGAATTCCGTTGAATGTTGAAACAGGTGACTCCTGATAGTAAGGATGGAGTGTTTTAAAAATATACTCTTCTAAAATGGAGGGACAAAATCAAGGCTCACTTTGTGTACAGGGTGGCTATAGCATAGAGCTGTGTGGGTACTTAACTCAGATGAAAGACAGTCAGAAAGCTTACGGTTAAAGCTCCGGAGCTCCAATCTAATCTGCCTCTTTGTGAGGGGAGAGACCATCCATTTTCTCTCAGTATCTACATGAAGAAGGATGGAGGGCTATCTTTGTTGAGGATATTCTCACCGCTTTCGCACCTTCCCTTCAGTAGAAGATTCAGCTGCCACGTGTTCTGAGAACCAGCAGCCAACTCCCCTCCAGGAGCGACCGCAGTGCCACGGTGCCCGCTCGGCTCCACAGAGCCGGTAGATGATGAGGACTCGGTAATGACCCATCATTGCTGATGAAGGACCCTCCGTAGCCGCCTGCCTTGGTTCAGCTGGGTGTTGACAGTTAGTGCTGCTAAGCAATGGTGCTGCTCCCTGACGGAACAACAGCCTAAATGAAGACAATTGCTGTCATCTGGAGCCAAGCTACGTCCAGGGCCGGTGGTGTTGTGTGTCTGGCCGATTGTTTCCCAACTTAGTCAAGCTCTCCACCAGCTCTCTTAGGGGAGAAGATGGAGCAGTGACTCATTAGGAGCGATGTTGGACTGATTCTCGTTAAGAAACCCTAATGGGTAGATTCATCTCATTACATTTGGCACGCTGTTAGGCACACACGACAGATGCAGGCTTTAATATGGGGACACACACAACACGCCGGCCTATCTGATCATTTAGTCCGTGGGATCTCGTAGTCAAGGGAGATGCTTTGGCTGACATGAGGTTTACTTCATTCAGTAGACTCGACAACACACCAGCAAGTTACCACTAAGCTAATATCACTTGGCTTTAAACACAAACTCATCTAGGTAATGAGCAGACTCTGCAGCTGCCTTACCTAATTAAAGGCCAACTCTTTGTGTTGTAAATTGAAGTAAACACTTATGAAGTAAACACTTAACATCCTTTGACATTATTATGGCCCTACTGGGCATATTAATGAGTGTGTTTTGAGGCAGCTGTAAATGTTTCCATATATGTTGGTTCTATGCAAGGCAAAAATGGTCATCAGAGTCAACAAGAGAAGGTCGATTTTTTTCCTCCCATTATGATGGTACAACTGTATATTAAGTGAGAAGAATGGCTTTATTTTTCCTATGGAGCCTGTTGAATAGAATAGACCCACTGCATGCTCTAAGATATTATCGCGCTTTCTATAACAATAACTGTGAAATGTGTTTGTACAGGCCTAGTTCTTTTCTAAAGGTGTGTACATAATACCGTCTCGCTCTCGCTGAGTCTTTTCAAAGACTCCGTAATATGCAGAGGCTCAGAGCCCCATACACGCGGCGCGACTTTCACCCGTTCGGTTTTTATATCCGCATCCTATAACAATCAAAGATGGCTCCGTTCTCACTGCGGCTTCGAGCCGAGCTCAAGCCGCACGCTCAGGCCAGAATACGCTTTTTGGAAACAGTGGCGGTTTCTTTTAGGTTTTCTCTAGAAAGTTTTTTGAACGTTATTTCAGTTTGATGTACTGTAAGTAGAACACACAAATCCACCACGCCTGCGATGGCGCTTCTTTCTTCTTGGTTAACCTACTTTCATTGCAGCTTGGTACAATATTTGTATGTAAGTGGGGTTTATAGTTTTAAGAAGTCAGAGGGGTTTTAAAGCATCTTTCGTAATTATCAGAATTTTCTTTTGGAATGAGTTGTGAATTTATTCAGAGTTGAATGAATTGCCGCATGTTCAACTTCAAACCCGTCTCTCGTATTTGCATGCTGCACCACAGCCAGGCAAATCTATGTAAGCACAGTAAATAAATTAAATCATTCTCCTAAGGTTATGGTAATGCTTGATCGCCTGCATGCCAATGTATGAAAAATAATCAGGTTTGGATTTGTTGCCACAGCAAATAGCAGACGCAATTGTTCCTCTCCAATCTAATCTCATGTGCATTAACCTTTCGCAAGAGCAAACAGCGCGGAGGGAAGGTAAGTGTGGCGGAGGTTCGGATGGCAGGCGAGCACACTGCAGGACGGCGGCCTGGCGCCTGGCACACGCTATGCCAGTGATGAATGGGGGTGTAGCCGGATCAGGCTCCCGCTGCACACTGTGGGGCCACACCATCTCGTCCCCATGGCTCTCTGTTGTTTTATCATTGTGATTCCACTGGCTGATTAGACTTTAGTGAGGACCTCGAGTGGGGAATGCTCTACCGTAGCCTGAGTGGTTCCGGCGCTCAGTGTGAGGGTCGAACTCTCCAAAGACAGACAAAGAGACGGATATTTTATCAGTCGTTAATGTGGCTAATTTCCGCTAAGTGGCTGGTGCATGCCACATGATGGGTCACCTATTTTTACGGTGCCTCTGTAAGTGGGGATAGCTGAGCCACCTTCAGGTCACAAGGGGTTGACAGGAGTGCTGCTTAAAAATAACCATAGTAATAGGCCACTCAACCTGTCAGCCCTAAGCCCTGCGTGAAGTCCATGGTAATAGAGGGCTCTGTTCCATGGAGATACTGTAGAATTTCTGGCTGGAAGCTCCTCTTTGATAGGCTGAGAGTCAGCCTCAGTGACAGCGCGGCGCCATGGTGACACAGGATTATGACTGGCACTGACGGATAGGAGATGCAGCATGACCGGCTGAGGTTACACACACGTACACACACAGGTTTCTTTTTGGTTACATTATGACATTTATTTATAGAGCTGACTACACTGTCTTTATTAGGCCATTCTTTTATGGGAACCTCTTGCCAGTCGATAGTAAATTTGGTTGTTGACGTCGTAAATCTGTCGTTGGCTGTCCAATATGACAAGAGCTTGTGCTATGACATTGGGGAAGCTACATGGGAGAGCAGATTGAATCAGCACAACCCGCTGTGAAGAGACTCTTCCTGCGGTAGTCCTCAGAACACAGCAGATCAATACAGCATTGTTTTGGTTTGTTCATGTGCGTATGTGTGTGTGTGCGTGCATGCGTGTGTGTGAGAATATGTGTGCACACATGTGTGTTGCGTGCGATATAGTGTAAAGGTAATAATAAATACAAATATCTCGTCCTTTGCATGAAATGACTGTGGGTGCATGAATGCGTTCAGCCACGTCTGTGAACCGGCATAGGATGCTTTGTTCCTATTCTTACGCAAGTTCATTTGTCTACATGGTTCTCTGTTCAATTACCCGTGTGGGAATGTGCATGTGGGTGTTTGTGTGGGCTGCATATCACAGTGTTGGCCTGCGCCTCAGGTCCAGTCAAGCGGAACTGTAGCCTGTGCACAGCTAGTACGTTGTCCTCTGAAGATGTAGAAATTGTGCCATGAAGCCAAGATCACACATGAAAGGAGATAAGCCTGTCTTTGTTCTTTTAGCACTCTTAAATTATAGTTTGTACGTGAGCGACATCGAAATGAAAGTATCTGGTTTCAATCACCATCCAGTCGATTAAGAACATGAATGAACTGGGCAATCCACTGAGAATGACAGGGGGTGCCCTCCTTGCCCTCTGTGGAGCTATCCTGAAATGGATTCCCTCTGATCCCGGGGTCACTGTGGAATATGCAGGTTACAGCCTTAGTTTTCCCAGAGGGACAGTGAGGGGCGCTCCTTTTCTTCTCCATCAGGGCTTTCTCCACCCCTCTTTTCTTGTCAGTAGCAAGCCCCCCTCGCTCCTTTTCATCCCGAAAACCTGAAAATAGGTTCTAATATAGTGAATGCCTGAGGGCATAGGCCTTCCCCACTGTCCTCTCGCTGCTCAAGCCAAGCCTAATGTTATAGGGCAGCACGTTTCCTGGGGGAAAAGGATGCGGCTTTCTAAACCCGCTTGGTCTTTCTCCCTGGTGAAAGAAAAGGCTTGTGTCCTTTTTTTTTCTCTGTGTCTTAGTCCAAGCCACAGCACCGGCGGGGAGATGAACAATTAGGCTGCTTGTGATGAGTTCCTGCTTCAATCTACCAGCCTGGGAAACGAGGGACGGTCGCTGGAGAACACCAGCTAATGACGAGGCTCTCTCTGCAGCATTGCCTGAGATTTTTCATAACTTCCCTTTCACCCAGGATATTTTCTCACGTTAAGCTCTTTTCAATAAGCCGACAGCATGTTTTGTTATTATTTTTGTTGTGAAGTTAGTAAGGTTCACTCCTCATTATCTGGATTGTAGACTTTTACCATATCATATGAAGCCTGTGCCCATTGTGGTAAACTAGCACAGGGGCTTTCCTATCATAGTCATTGGCTTGGCTTACATTGTTTAGTAACAATTAACATTGTGTCCGTTTAACTAACGTTAACCCTTGTTTTGGCTCGTTGCTTGGCCATTCTGGTGAGAAGGTTGTTCTGTTGAAGACAGATTGAAGGAGTGGAAAAGTGCAAGGAAAGAACGAGAGGTCCCACTAGCCTTCCGGAGACCAAGCCTTATACACTAGCACTAGGAAAAAAATTTATTGCGAACAGTTAACAACAAGACATAGGCCTAAATCTACAGGGACAAGTGGAGGTTCTGGGTCAACACACGGTCTTTCACTTTCTTTGCACGTTCGCTCACGTAGCAGTTGCGCCATATGTGCTATGGTAAAGTTTGTAGATCCAAGCATAATCCAACCAGTCCAGCTGTTTTTTTTTTTTGTAAGATTGTAATTTAAGTTAAGGGAAAAGTTGGATTACTTTGGCATATCCAGGGTAAAGGAAAGGTTTAGGATGTGCAACTCCATACCCTGGAGAGCTGGCTATGTTCTGTTCCACAGCTTCTTCTTCCCAGGATTAATTTACCACCCTAAATTTAGGAGAAATGGAATCTGCCACTTCTTCCTGATAAGGGCCTATTCCACAACCCAAACGGCTACCCTGAGATTTAAGGGATCACAGTGTTCAATTTCAAATGCAAAGGCTGTTGAGGTGTTTTATCTTCAGGGTTTTTTCATTAGGCGCACAAGCAACTGTCGGATTTACCCCTTTTGTATGAGAAAGCCTCCAAGGGGCAGAGGAATTACAAGCCTTGCTGATAGGCTGACTGGCCTGCTCAATTAAGCAGCACCTATTGGCTAGTTTTGGCGATGAGTCGTACGATCTGAACTGTGGGTTTTGAAGCCTCTGTACAGCAGGGTTACCCCCGGCTGTCTACGGCCTCATTTGAATTAAAGCAGAGGGCTGTACCAGCCCTGGCACCGCTGTCAACGCCACTATCTGGTCTAATTGGAGATGACATTTACTGAAGGACATCTTTTATGGATGAAACGAGGGAGTTGTGCTGTAGCGAGTCTTTTGCGCAAGAAGCCAGGCTTGGCTCCTCTCGGACTGAGTTGCCATTCCTACAGATCTGTTCTGAAGTAGCTTTTTATGTATTTATTTCTTCTTCTTTTTTTTCTTTTTTTTTTTTAACAATGGATGTGCATCTTTTTTTATTGCCAGTTCTCAGTTGCAACAGCCCCATGCATTTATTCTCTCCCATTCTCTACTTTCCCTTCTCCACCTCCGTTAGTCGTTTGTGTGAGAGACTGCGGGGAAATTCCCTTTTTTTTTTTACCCTGAGCCAAAGCACACAACACCTACAGCTCTTCACCCCCGCTCCCTCCCTGCCCTTCTTCTCTCCACCCCCAGCCGTGTCCACTGACCCACAGCAGCTGCCTCTCAGTGGCTGTCACCCGGCAGCGGGTTTTAACGAGGCTGCCACTCCTCTCTCCTCTTCCTTCTCTTCCTCATCATCCTGGGGGTACGGAAGGAGGGATGAGAACAAGCCGTGCAAAGGCAGGGCGCAGACAAAGTCACCAGTTTTCCACCCATCCTCTTTGAATGTCTAAATGCACATAGAGTTGGGCTCATAGATTAGGCAGATAAATAGGCGAGCAGCTGGACAGATTAAGTCATGGTGTAGGATAGAAATGTATTCATTGATCGGAGGCTTTGTGGATGGCTGGTGGAGTGTAGGTCCCGATTTGTATTTGTAACGAAAGAAGAGAGTGAGTGCAACTCCTTCATGTGCGGCTCTCTACCTTTTAATTAACAGCAATTTAAAGGGTTATTGATTCACTGCAGGGGCGAGACATAGTTTTAAATACTCATCAAAAACACTTTTTCTTGGTCATTTAAATGGTTCATAATGTATGAAAAAAGTCAGTGAAATGTTTTTTACTAATTTTTCTGATAAATAAGGGGAAAGTTTGATGAGGTCTGAGCTCCTTAAATGTTGTTGTCGGTCCAATCTCCAACAGGACTTTCAAATGCCTCTCTTCCGATGTATGAACAACGCCTCTAACAAAAAAGGAAAGGTTCTGAGGCAATAGAAAACACTAGGCAGGGAAAAACTGAGTTGTTATTCAACTTAGATTTGAACATCGAGACAGTCTAGCCTGTCCCTAGACGTCAAGCGTTCTGAGGGACAGGTCCAGAGCTCCACTATAATCTTCGCACTTCCGCGAGGGGAAACAGGGGCTTGTTTTGATTCAAAACTACTCCTCCTGGGCGAGATTAATGGAAGAAGAGCCCGGTTCTCACCTCAGTCAGAGAACTGCTGATGGTGATGGTCCAACCTAGCAGCAGGATCTTCTTTGGCTCATCCCGCCATGCTGGGTTTAAGCTCCAGTGGTAGGCTCACACCCCCCTTCTCTCCTCTGTTACGGTGACAGCGTGCCTGTCCGCCTTTCCTGTGTCCTGTGGAGGCTTCGGCCTGTTCCCTCCCTTAGGCCTGCCCACTGAGGCCGCAGCTCACTGCAGGTGATGGAGGGGATCACAGAGGATTTTCGGCCTCTCTCTGGCCTGACCCGAGTCCTCATCTTTCTGCCCTCCCCTCCCAGCTCTCCGACAGAGACATAGGGCACCGTGGGTCGTAGGTGTTTTGGCAGCCTTTTGCATTGGCAATGGTCTCTCCTACAAATATGTTGTCAGGTGAAAATACTGTTACAGAGACTTTTTAAATGATATAGTCATTATTTGTGGTTGTGCCAAGATATAAATTCAGACATTTTCAGCTACAACTTAATCAAACTGAAAATCACCCCAAAGAAACAGCTCCTGTCAAGAGGTTTTGAAAACTCGGGTGGATTAAATCCAGATCTCCCTCTCTCTCTCTCTCTCTCTCTCTCTCTCTCTCTCTCTGGTGTTTTTGCTCCATCTCTTCCTCTATTTCCCCATGACAGATAAGGACAGATATCCATCCTACTGGGAAAATGTAATCATTTGCTTGGCAAACTTCAGTCGAACAATGACTTACA
>JAVQJS010135729.1:0-15981 GCA_036024795.1 Galaxias rostratus | reverse complement strand
AATCAATACAATTGTACAGTACCTAAACAATTATGCACCTTTTTGAATATATTTGTTTACTTATGATATCTGGATATTTTTGTAATACATAAAATAACCTTGGATCCAAGTTTTGCATTAGAGTGACATGTGTGTGTTCATCTTCTTTTTTAGACTTACAAGAAACATAGTGCTTCTCGTAAGAAAGATTATCAGAATGGCTCAAAGGGTTCAATGAACGGTCATATGAATCGGGTGACACCCATGGAAACCGTTACACACAAGAAATTGAGGGTGGACTGACATGACAAACCTCACAGTCTTCACTGATGGTGTCACTAATACAGCTCGTAGGATTACAGACAAAGCTAGTTTTTAGCAAGAGGCTAAATGAAAGCCACTCCCATGTTTATCTCAATATCTTATGTTCTGGATATATTATCATTCATATTGAATAAACATTAATTATAAATAAGAACCAAAAATACTTTAGTTTGAATGTTACCCACATCAATACAGCTAGTAATCAGTACACTAATAAGCTTTGATGATTGCTATTTAAAAGTAGTGTGTTTACTACAGCAGAGTATCTAATTGATTTAGTAATAGAGATATAGTGTATCAGAATGTTAAATGAATCAGTATTTGCCCTGAAACCCCTTCTTCTTTTGAATAAGATCAGTAATTAGCTAAAACAATATTGAAATCCCTAACTATTTATTTTATGGGTAAGTAAATCCTTGAGCTACATGATATTTTTAAGAGACACCAGATAATGGAAGAAATTAAAAATCCATTTAGTAAATCTGACAATGCTAACTTAAATTTTGCACACAACCCATATATGACATCTGTGAGCCCTTTATTTTTGCATTACAAGACATACATACATAGTTTTTTAGATGTCAAATAGGTGGAATGGAAATGTGCATAGATTGTATTTTTATTTAAAAAAAAAGGTTTATTGAATAACATGGTTTAGATTTAAATGAATGGACGTTCAGTTGCTGTGTAAGTTCAGTTCAACTGAGTTCTTGGCTATTGAAAGAGTCAACATTCTACTAATTTTTGTTTCACTCCCACCAGTCTGAGACTTATTCAACTTAATACTTCATACATGAATCAATTTGATCATAAATAAGTATTGCATATGCATGTCCAACACTGTCATTGGTTCAGAGAACTTTACAAATATGCCCTGTGCACCCTAATAATACATTATATTTATAAAGCGCTTTTCAAAACACCCTAAGATGCTGAACAAAACATTTTTATAATGTTAAAAAATCATACAGAATTGCACATTAATATAATGCATTTTAGATAGTATGACTCAGCTACCCTATAGTTCAAAATCTATTTTAATGACAGCTTTACGTTTAATCTGCTTACGTGTGAGAAATACTACGGCTTTTGTATAATATATTGTGTAGACAACCGCTGACCTCTTAGAGCCAGCTGCATATGGAAAACTTCCTGCACTTGCATAATCAAAAGTACAGACAATAAATCAGACAATGTAAAAGGCCCAGAAAGATGTTACTTGCAAGATACAGCTCAATGTTGTCTTAACATGTTTGCTATCTATATCAGTGATAGCTGTTCAATAATATGTTGCTTTGAGACACCAAGATGTGGTGTTAGTCTTAAATGTGCAGTGAGACACTTGAGGGCTCATATGTGTCCTCTCTAAGTGGGTAGTGGACTCTATGCAAACAGTACATTACAAATGTATTTTCGGTCTCAGGAGTATCATTGAAGGAACAAACGTCCATGTCAATATCAACATTAATTGAAAACTTGTAACTTTGAAAGTATGCATGATGTGTGTTTATAAAGTGATGTGTGGGCATAACTGTTGTATCGAATGAAGAGATGGTTGTTTTGGTCTGAACAGAACTTATTCAAATGTACGGGCTGCTACATATTCTCGCCGATGCCAATAAGAATTAAGAAACAGAGAAAAACAACGGAATATTAGAGTAGCGCGTACCTCTGGCATCACTATAGCTGTACGTTGTAGGAGAAATAGACATGTTTAAGTGCTACCATTCCTACCTAGGTAAAAGAGGATTCGGTGTAATGTCATCCATATTTTTTTTAGCTTGAATGTATTATTACTGTATTACAACGTATGCAACGTGTAACTATCGTCAGTGGGGTGCCAGGTATTTGTTTAACAGATATTAAGCTCTGGACGCACAGATAATGGCACCAAAATCAGAATGCTTACGCTTTAATTCCTGCATCACTTGATGATGACGATTTTTTTCGGGAGGATTTGATTGACAGAGACCTCCAACGTGGTTTATCTCATTTAATTAGTTTTAACAGACTTTTCAAGAAATGTTGAGTTTTGTGAGGATATTGTGGATTGTTATGCTTCCTATGCAATTGGCTTAATTGTCATATATCTTGTAATGCACACAAATAAATACCAGCACAAGTCACCACATCTTTAAAGTATTCATTTACATCTTCTCAATGAGAGCACATGTTGTTAAATCCCTCTATTGATTATTCGTTTTCAATCAGTGTTATCGATTATTTTTTGCCACGCAAGTTTTCTGAAAGCTTAGGCTTATTTTATAAGGCTTGCTTCATCACAAACCTATTTTGGCTTCTGGCTTTCAGTGAGACCTCTGATGATGTCATTTTTTAAATTCCTTCATGTTTCCGCAGAGAGACGTTACATAACCTTGGTTTATTGACAATGCTGACAATATTGTTTATTTTCAGACATAATTTCATCACATCCCAGACTATTGTATCAATGAATCATGAGAGCACTTAAAAAAGCCTTAATAAAGAAGTGCATTCCTACCCGTATCGTTATCATCTGAGAATAGGAAATGTATGCATCATTATATTTTCTACAATGTTTGATTTATGTAGAGTGGAAGGGTTTTAAATGACATGGAAAGGTTAATCTGCCCAATTAGTGGATGCTTTAAAAAGAACTTTCATTTACAGTTGCATTTTTAAAGTGAGTACATTTAGGGAGGAGGCAACTGTAAGGCTTATAATGGAGTTCTGTCAACACCAAGATTTCATCACACACTCTTCAAAGCTCCTGTTTGAGTCATATGTAGGTCATTTATGTTCCAGACCTCATAGAAACTAAATTTAAAAAACGGTTAATGTCGCATTTTAGGTTACTGTAGATTTGTAGCCCACCAATTTGGAAACAAATGCAAAGTTATTTTAAAAGCCTTCCTAGTATGGGGGCCATGTTATGAGCCAGTTTATTGTTAAAAGACCAGCTTGGCATATTTCCCTCCACTGCCTATAATCCTAATAGCTCTGTAGAACATGAAAAAAATCAATATGATTGTAAAATTGTCCGACTTTACAAAGCTTATGAGGTCATATAAGACATCAGCAGCCAAACAAATGAGTCAGTGGCTGTGTCTTTGCATAGATTTACAATTTTGTCGATTTCCTTTTAATTAATAGAAAAATAAATGCTAAACAAAATGTGTATAGTTGATGTAATACTAGCATATGCTACACCCTGTCCTATTCCACAAATTCCTGAAATGTATAATAGTTTAATTATTCAGTACACCCCCAAAAAATTGTTAGTACTATTAATATGCATTCTGTACTTGCTTATTAGATGTATCTATGTAAAATTAAATAGGTTAATATTAGTAAAATTAACAAATACTTAGCCAGTTTAGAACTGAAAAATTTATCGTATCTTGGTGTCAGCAAATGAAAAAAAAACAGTTCAACTTATAAACCAAACAACAATACCACATGTCCATCACTGTTTATTTGGATTTTTCTTGAGGAAGAAAACTCACCCGAGAATTTAAAAAGTGAAACATTACCGTTTTGTGAAGAGATGTGACAAACCACGATTATTTAAAAAATAATTAGAACAAGATGCCATTTTAAAATTAGAAATGAAAGTAGCAGAAACTTAAATGTTGTGCGAGCTTTGAATATACTTTTGCTGACGTCACAAAATATGGAAGCAGTAAACTGACATTCATTTTCAAATTGAATGAAAAAAATAAAACAGTATAGTATGCACTTCGTCTGGTTGTAGTGTCAACAGGGTCTTTCTGAAATGAATGATGACAAAAACGCCTCAGGCAACTCTACAGTGGGTGCTCAGAGAATGCTGTGTAGCTCTTCACACGCGCGAAGATGAACGGTGTGTACATCCTGTCCATGTCAAACGCTGTGACAATTGTATCTCCAGTTGATCTGATAAACAAAAATACATCAAAATCGTACTTTCAAACAAAATAAAAACGTAATGTGGAGATCTATGGATATGTTGATAGCGAGTTGCATGCCATTTATTCCTTGGCATTGACAAATACCAAAGTACATGAACACCTATGCTTAAGCACTTGTAAGTTAACAAAACTCATCCAGAAAATGCATTAGTAAAATAAAATGCAATGCATGATCTACAGTCCTTCCAAAACTGTGTTTGAACGAATGCAAAAAAGTACACATGTAGGTTCTTGTACACCCCTAAAGGGCAACAACCTAAAGGTTACACACCAAACAAAGAGTTGTACCTGTACGTTATGTGGCAGGAATGATGGATCCACACCAGTTTATTAAAGCGTTGCTGCCCCCCAGTGGAAAACTGCAGGCCAACATGAAAGTGGTGCTCTGCATCAGGTGCTGGGTTCTGCCTGCAGAACCTGTTTCTCTGAAACTCTGCCGGCTTCTGGTCCAAAAGCAGAAACAAATTGACCATAACTTGGACTTCGGTGCAGAAAAACAGACGTATATTAACACTGGCAGACTTTTAACCCCGATCAATTAAGCTCCCTCACCTCATCCCTTTTCTTCGAGACAACAACAAAAACTTTGGTTTGATTGTCTGTGTCTTGTGACAGACGATAGTGCCCCAACAGCACTGAATCCAGCCTATATGGAAAAAGAATGTCAGCATTTGTTATATTATATGTATCATCTATTAAAATATATGTAGCTCAAGCGGGAGAAAACAGAACTTCTACCTTGAGTTTCTGCTGCGCAAGCGTGGAACAACAACTACTGGCTCTTCAGGTGAGGTCAACATCATGACTTGGCCGTCGGCAAAGAAATGTAGGTACCTACAAAAAAAGGAGCAGAAACAAACGTACTTGCCAACAATCTTATTTAGCACACTAGCGAATAAAGAACACGTACACGTAACAGCAAAACCTACCTGTAGTATTCAACCTGTTGCCAAGCTCTATAAAACCCATCAAGAGACTCCTCACCCTGGCGAATGGATGATGTCTTGCTGATGTAGACACCTGGAATTATAATTAGACATCAAGACATCGACAAATATAAAATAAAGGACATGGGTTTGTAACTTTGACATGACAATATTACAACTCGTAGTTAATTTTTTTTTTTTTTTTTTTGCATTAACACAAGATAAAATAAGGCTGTTATAGTTACCATCGAAACGCACACGTGGCCTTTCGAGAAACATCTCTCTCCAGGAATTGAAGGGCAAAAGTTTTGTACAGCTTCTGCCCCACACTCGCATACAGGCAGAGCGCCAAATCTCCGGATCCCTGAAGAGATCAATAAGGAAATCCAATTAAAATGTGTAATCCTATCTAACACCAACATAATTAAACGGCATAAAAAAGGTATGAGGCATATTCTGCAGGATGGTATTATTATGGATTGGAGCAAACCTTGGCCAGAATAGTAGGATGTAATGTGAAGAGCCCAACTCATATTTCCTTTTGAATATTAGCTTCTATCTATCACAACTCAACTGTTTACGTTTTAAGTTAATTGTAAAATAAAACCTACGAAGCACTGACAAAAACATTATTTAGAAAAAAAATAATTTGGTTCCATAGGGAAAAAACGGACCTTGCACAAAGGTAGAAGCCACGGCAAACTAGAGAGAGCTGTTCCAGTGCGCGCATGTCCAGATCACTGGACACAACCCAACGAAATATGTACATCAAGACCTCTGGAGGCAAGGCTAACACAAACAAATGTAAACAAACAGTCAATGAAAGGCGATATTACACGTGGGCAACTAAATGTGAACACATTAATATATACTCCAATTTGATTCTCCTTTGTGCAATATCTACCTGAGATGTGCATCTGATTCATTTCAATCTCAGATGAACATATCTTTGAGGAGTTGTCTTTCACAGTGAGCTGTTGCTGGAAGTAGTCAAGCAGATCATCTATCTCACCATCGACGTCATTCTCTTTCATGCTTTAAAACAATATTTCAGTCAGATGAATAGATTGTACACAACATTCCATTGTACACTTAGTCACACACAATTTAAAATGCAGGTACTGTACAACTTCAAGATAAACATGTGAAACACTTGCTAATCGTATTTTATCAAGGGCCAGGCAAATGTCTAGAACGGTCAAACAGAAACCCAGAAAACCACGAAGTGAAGAAAATGTGTGTTAAAGAAAGCTTGAAGCACTTACAAGTGTCCATCATCAGAATCTGGAGGACGATTGTAGTTGATTCTGAATTCAATGTCAGGCACAAGCTGCATTGCCCTGCGGTAGTACTTAATGGCTGCAGGCAAAATGAAAAACAGAAAAAAGACTAAATACTGACATGTTGTCAAAATAAATTGCTCTTTACAATTGCAAAAGTATGACAGGTCTTGTGGAAAACGAACGCCAACCTCTGGCTAAAAGACCCAATTATGTGTACTTCAATTGGTGGAACCCATTTTCTCAGGCAAGAAAGAATGTACTTTTTGCAACTTTTTTCAACAAGATTTTTAGATATTTGGTATGAAGGGACATTGCAAGAAGATTATTTAAGATGGGGTCATACTATACAACAATTTACAGGATATATCTAGTCTTCCAAGGGTATTAGTTCCTGCTGCACTTTCTGAAAAGATTATCACTTGGGTTTTATTTTGTAAGTGAGGATATTGCGTCATTGTTAGTATTGCTACACTCAACTGTAATACAATATTAGACCCTGGTCTCATTTAAGTATTAGAAAGTGATACTAAAATGGCATGACATGTGATAAGACCATAGCTTTCTTATACTGTCATAACTGCCTCTTTGCTTAACCAAACTTTGTGAGACCTTATAATATCATATCCTTAACATTAAGAGCGAATTGAAAGGCAACAAAACATTTAGCTGCTCGGGTAATTGCTTCTCGTTTATTCTCATCAAGATGTCTGATCTGATTCTGCTACTCAAAACCAATGCAACCAATGATTTATTTGTCACATTATAAGATTTTTAATCCACACTGTAACCACAATAGGGTACAGCGGAGACTGACCTAAATAGTGGTGGCATACAAACAAATATGTTATCACTGTGCCCTAGACTTTAATTAATCAAGTAAGTCTTTGTTGCCACTTAAAAATATATATATATATATATCATACCCTCATACACAGCTCCACTCTGTTCTTCTTCCACTGCTTTTAAGAACAGGTCTCTGGCCTAACAAGAGAATGTCAGAAATGTGACAGTTCCAAGCCACACACTAAACCAAAATGAAACATGACAAAGATTATGCCGCAAACATGCCAATTCTGGCATACCTTCTCCTCTCGTGCTATCTCTTGTCTTCGTCTTAGGTCTGCAGTACGGGAAAGTTTGTCACTTCCACTCGAGTTGGGCCTTAGTTCGGACATCCATTGAGCTCTGAACACTTTGAGCTGCACCTAGTAAGGGAACCACAGGACAAATGTACACAGATATCTGATAATTCACCCATGTTTGGAACAATAATAGACATACATATTAACAAATGTACATTGCACTCCAACAGCAAAGGGATGTATGTAGTAAACAAGACTGCAGAGAGGGACAAGCGTTGTAATATAAGGTAATTGCTGAATTAAATTATCACTCTCAAAATCTAAAAAAGGTTTATAATTCAATCAATCTGGTTTTACAGGCTGAGCTTGCAGGTTCAAGTTAGAACTTATACTAGCTATTTTAAATGATAGATAGTGACAGTATGTTCCCTATTAAACTTATACTACTACACGTATAAGTCTAAAAAAGGACACCTATGACAACTTTTTAATTTGAGGCGCTATGTAAATGTCTCAGTAAACATTTTCTGTATTAAAGTAAAGGTAAGTAAATCATATATTTAAATTGTATTTAAATCATTTACAGTATATATTAAATGTATGCTGGTAAGGTTCTCAATAAAACCTTAATAAAAAAATCTTACATGGATGTTTGGACCATCTGAATTTTCATCCTCTCCATCCTCCACCATATCACAAGAATCTATGTTTTCTTTGGCCTGTAAAGAAACAGCAGGATATAAGCTTCAATTAAATATAATCATGTGTCCTCTAGTATTTAATCATTAGACAGAACAGAAAAAATTATGGTGACCATGCGCATTAGACAATCTTTCGACGTTAAACCCTTGTCCAACCAAAACTTGTCAGAAGTCCCATTATACTTAACAAAAACTTTTTTAAGTTAGATAGCTAGCCAAATTACACTCTTTACTATATGATATACGATGAGAAACCTTTAACTAGTAACTTTACCAACTTATAAGCATGGCACACCAATTACTCGTGATTCCAAGCAAGGTAAATTGTTATTTACGTCCTAATGCAATCTATGCATAGGCCTCTGCAGTTTAAATTTAGTAATAAATGGCCAAGCCAAATTTGACATGTAAACACAGACTCTGTAATACAGAGTGGGCGTATGCCCTGGCCTCCTTTTAGCTAATCTAATTTAGCTAGCATAGAGCAAGCTAACACTGCCATTAACTTGGTTGATTGAGCTAGCTAATATAGCAATATATAATACATAGACAACTCACCATTATGGCTTATCTGATATCGCTCCTTTTGGGCAAAAGTTCGTTTTACTGTTTTTTAAAGTTCACGGTCAGAGAAGCGCACAACAGAACGCGGAAATTTAAGGGCTCGTTCGAACGCAGCCATTTCGATGGCTGGCCTAGAGATCTCCTAGCGGAGCCAATGATATTATGCAAGAGAAAAGTGTGACTGTTACAGTCCCGCACTTGTCCTCAAGGGGGCATTAACACGATGCACACTTTATTCAGATGTGAAGCCAGCGCTAAAAAAAAACAAATAGAATACTTGTACTCGTCCGGGGGTACTATTGCAACGATCAAAACTGTGACTGTGTGACAGGCTATCAAACTAGGCCAGTGATCTAATGACGAAAAAGAGCTGGTTCCATAGCACAGGGTATTCGGTGTTGACTCAAAAAGCGTTCTTTCTAGTTTAGTGTAGCAGTGATGATAAAGTAGACCTAAAATAAAATGCACGTATTTCGATTTGATTTAGACTCGCATTAAGTCTTGTTAAGCCATGTGCGTTTTAAACATCATGGTCAGCCAATTAGTATTATGTAAGGACTCTTTTTTTCTGCGTACATTAAATAAAGGTTGAGATAGTAAGCCACATATGCATATACAGCAGGCTCAGCCTAGTCAGCCTTTAATGTCTGCTTTTTCTAAGTGCAATAAATAAAGATAGAGACGCTTAATAATCAACGTCCATTCATTGTCGCTAACCCTAAAAACAAAACAAGTCGCATGTGAGGGTCTCAAAACGCACGCGCAGCTGCGCAGGCTTTGATTTGATGTGACGTGAAAAGGTGTCTGGAGATGTGCATCGTCTCGACGTGAAAGCTAGCTCTGAGGGATGTTTGATAAATCTCGATCTTGTTAGTTGTGCAAAGGGTTTGTGTGTTCATCCACATGACCTGAATGAACAAAATCGGTGAATGCTGTGCCCATGCCTGCATTGCAACTCAAGGGTAAGCCGACAATTTATGCTTAACCGTTAGCAAAAAATTAAATCAGATGGAACAGGGAGCAACGTTAGCAGCCAAGAGATCAGGTCGTTAGTGTTGTTGTGCTAATAGCATGCTAATGCAGCGCCTCCAAATTCATTCAATTCCACCAGTGGGGTTCAAACGTAAACATAAATTTAACTTGCTGTCTATAAGCAGTTAGGTACCTTACCATTTGCACAACAACGGGAACAAACGGGACATTATCTCAATTTCGGTTCAATGTTTCAATAACGTTGACGTGAATATCACTGTGCTAATAATTGTCTGTACACACATTAACATGTGATAGCACTCTCTAAAGTTGATGATGGACATACATTTTTAATGTCAATTCTCCGACTTTATTTCCCCCCCCTGCTTCCCTCTCTGTAGCTTGCAGGGAGCAAAACCATGACAACATGAGACCTCCGGCTGTGCCTTTGGTCCACTGCTGTTGTCACAGAAAAATCTGGTTACACTCCTCAAGAAGTGGTCCTTCTCCGTTGTCAACCCGTTTGTGATATTGCTTTAATATTATGGTGAAAGAAGAAACCTGCCATGAATAGATACACCACTCTGAGGCAGCTTGGGGATGGAACCTATGGTTCGGTCATCCTTGGACGCAGTCTGGAATCGGGAGAACTGGTTGCAATTAAGAAGTAAGTAGGAACTAAAGAGTGTTTATTAGCAAGCAATACCCTTTCACTCTAGCTACTTTTGAAACTGATCTCTTACCATAATAACAACAAAATGTTCACCCTTGTAATTAGTTCCCCTGGCTCTTTTCTGTTTATTCTGTGTATGTTATAGAATGAAAAGAAAGTTCTACTCCTGGGAAGAATGCATGAATCTCCGTGAAGTCAAAGTAAGTGTTTCTCTCTTATTTGGTCACTACTTTCTCTAGTAGATAAAGTATTCAAAAGTAATCTGGTTACATAATATAACCATTTATAACTATATTTCACATTGACCGTTTCCAAAAGCAATGAGCTTGGTGAAGAGAGAAATGTTGAAATGTTGCTGCCTTCTATTAGCATCAACAAAAGGATATCTTTGACATTACTGAGATGAATTCAGTATTGTCCATTGTATTTTGCCATGCTTGCTATGAAACTTGTCCAGTATAGGCCTACGGCTCAAAATCACAGAAACCAATATGAAGAATAGTAACAGATTCCTATGTTGATCCTTTAATTCGAGCTTTCTCATGTTTCCCACTTGCATAGCCCTTTCCTGATGCCAAGTAAGCATTAGTTTTTAGAGTTTTATGAGTGTAGCATGTTCCACATTACCAAAATCAATAACAAACTTTTGCCCCATTACTTAACAATGGCATGGTTAAACCTATCGCTGTAGTGCATGAGAGAACGCAGTCTCTCCATTCTGCTTTATCTAGTTAGGGTTGATTATTCTGTGCTAGAATATACAATTATTTTTGCTGAATCCTGAAACCCCTGAACAGCTATTTGTTTATAACGCTCTTGGCAACAAAAAAAAAGTCATTGTGGTGAGGTTGAAGGGCCTGCTTTTTAAAGTGCTGCGGACCTCTCTTATTGTTTTTGTATTATGCTTCAATATTAATTATTTCCCTGTAATGTTTTACAATTAAATAGGATTGTTTCCTTTACAAGTACATTTTATTCATATACCAGTACAAATCCTTGTGTCTTTCCATATTTTCCAGTCCTTGAAGAAACTCAACCATGCAAATGTGGTGAAACTTAAAGAAGTCATCAGGGAAAATGACCACTTGTACTTTGTTTTTGAGTACATGAAAGAAAACTTGTACCAATTAATGAAAGAAAGGTAATGTTGCTTTAATTTATCATTCAAATAAAAACAATGCAAATGTTTACAATAATTTGTCAATTAATAAAGGTTGTCTAATTAGGTGACACATATTGATACCTCTTAGTGTAAATGACCAAAATAGCATGAAACTTTACACAAATGCTCTAGTAGGTAGTCCTAATACCACAGTTACAAGAAGACTGTGATTGGACTAATGGCGTGTCTTGTGGGCATGGCCACTCACATACACACTTAAAACCAGGTCAAACAATTCAATCCAATTCTCATAAAGCCTCTTCGACTGCCTCTTGAGGCTCATCTGGTCATGCCAGCTAAGATGCTATCATGTCCAACACTGATCACATGACCTGGCATATGGCTAGTACCTGCCAAATGCTGTTTGCAACTTTAATGATATTATTTCCTTGTGGCAATAGTTGTAAATTATGTACGAGCGTTATTTTATGTAAGTCATTATTGAATACAACATTCACTACAGAGTCCTAATCAAAGCTGTCAATAATTGATTTGATTGATGTTTCAGGTCTCGTTTTTTTCCCGAATCCGCCGTTAGAAATATTATGTTCCAGATACTGCAGGGACTTGCTTTCATCCATAAGCATGGTATGACCTATTTATTAGTCCATAAATCCCTCAGGATCTGCTACTGCATTTTTAGAATTGTCCATTACAATGATTAACTATATGCTTTTCCATACAGGATTTTTTCACAGGGATATGAAACCTGAGAATCTTCTGTGTATGGGACCAGAACTGGTGAAAATAGCAGACTTTGGATTAGCCCGTGAGATAAGATCGCGGCCACCTTATACAGACTATGTTTCAACCAGATGGTGAGTTTCTCGATTTGACCAACATATTTAGCAGTGCATTACAGTAGATAGGAATTCAACTGGGTGGTAATTGTGCAGGTGGCTGAGTCACGACCAAATAAATACATACGTTATTAAGTTATATGTTACAAGTCCCAGATTGTTGAGCACATCATAACGTAAGGCGGTGGAATGTAAAATACCTGTTATCCTAGAGTAAGTCACCGGAAGAGCGTAGGTTGGACAGAATCAGATGCCCTATGGCTTCGCTAAACTAAAAGTGAATTGTAAGATCGAGTGTGCAAGATTTACTGTCAATAAACATGTTATTTGGACAATAAAACTAAAACCGCTGCTTTTTGTCAATTGTTCAGGTATAGGGCTCCAGAGGTGCTTCTGAGATCCACAACTTACAGCTCTCCAATAGATCAATGGGCGGTGGGATGCATCATGGCAGAGCTCTACACACTCAGACCACTGTTCCCAGGCTCAAGTGAAGTGGATACCATATTCAAAATCTGTCAAGTTTTGGGAACGCCAAAGAAGGTTCCACTTTTTTATGACAATATTTGTTTTAGTCTAATGTAAGCACAAAAAGGCGTGTAGTAACTATTGTCTGATACTTTCTAGGCTGATTGGCTTGAGGGCTATCAGTTGGCGACTGCCATGAATTTCCGCTGGCCACAATGTGTACCAAGTAATCTGAGGACTCTAATTCCAAATGCTAGTGCTGAAGCCATTCATTTAATGAGAGATCTGCTCCAATGGGACCCTAAAAAGAGACCAGCTTCAAATCAGGTAATGGTTCAGGAGGAATATTAGTAAACCGATAGTGTGTAACTTGAAATTTATTAAATCGTACGGAATTAAATGAAGTATTTTGCTCCCACTCTAGGCTCTCAGATACTCTTACTTCTATGTGGGTCAGGCTTTGGGAACTCCTCAACAGATCCTAGAACAGGGCAGGCCTCAACCAAGCTTCGTTGCTGCACAGCCACCACCAGCCTCACAGCCAATGTTCCAGCAGCAGCCACTACAACTCAAACCAATTCCCCCTCCTCAGCCTCCCTCTCCCAATCAACATTGCTCTGTTTCCAGGCCTCTTCAACAGATCCAGCCAGCTATCCAGACCCCAGTGTACCAAAGGCACGCAGATTTGATGCCTGAACAGCCAATACGCATCGTAAATCAAGGAGCTGAGAGAAAGGCTCCAACACACCTTCCTTTCATAGTTGAAAAGACTACCCAGAACCAGGTTGGTGCAAATATGTTAGTTCAAAACTAAACATGGCAACATTACCAAGCTAGCAGTGCTTTAGGATGATTAATGGTAAAGCCAAGGTTTTAATGACTTCCCTATACAGCCCAGACCGGAGTCGGAGAATGCAAACTATCATCTTAAACCTAAAGGAGGTCGTCGGCGTTGGGGTCATGGTTCAGGAAACTTGAAAGGGGAATACTGGGATGACTTTGAAGATACTGAACTTGGCTCATTGAGCGTTCTTGGAAAAACTACATTTTCTACTCAAAAGTCAAGACAGGCAGATGACACATGTAGCAGGTGAGACAATATAACCTTCAACAATATATTCCAGATTCCAGGTTATTTTTGTATTTTTGTCTTTCATGCATCTTTGTTTCGCAGATATGACAAGGTCTTGGATTTCAGTCGTCCAAACAACAAAGAGGAGGCCCCTTTAAATCTGAATAAAACAATGAGCTACCAGGAGCCTTCTAGGACGAGTTCAGCCAAACAACATTACTTGAAGCAGTCACGATATTTACCAGGTATTGTACACAAAACTTTGTTGGACCCTAATATTAGATAGATGGAACAACAGTTTCATGAGGAAAAAAAAGCAACATTATTGCTTCTTTTTTTTGGGGGGCCAAACTCAGTTCATGCATACACACAGGACCTTAATTACACTTCTTTAATACTCTCATTTTGACTTGTTTCTTTAAGGTTTAAGCACTAAAAAGAATTTTGCAGGTAATTCAAACAAAGACTATAGTGGAAGCCACTTGTGGGGAAGCAGCAGTATTCCTTTTGGAGGAACTCTTCCAAACAGGGGTATCCATGGTAATTGCCAGAACACTAACTCACTCCCTGTGGATTTGGGGAGGATCTTTTGTATTGGAAGATATAATGTTGGATTTCATTTCAATTGCATCAAATGGATATTTTTGTCTTCCTGTGCCTAATTACAGGAGGGAGTACGCTACCAGGTGGATATGTGCCATCGTTTTACAAAAAAGATACTGGGTCTGCAGGCCACAGAGTCACACCTGGATCTACAATGGATTCAACCGCATCAAGTGATGATATTTTTTTTGTATCAATTTGTTTAAGTGTGTTTAATTTAAAAGAGAGTACTAAATTGTCTTAATTTGTTTCTTTAAACTATTCAATGTTAATACATTAAAAAAATTACTAACCCAAAAATGTTATGCATTAATGCAAATGTTATGCTTTGCTAATTTAATGTTGGTTCTGGTACAGATTATGCAACCTGGCGGTCTAGCAAGAGTCAGATGGGTACCTCATCGTACATTTCTTCGCCAACGAAGAGTACCCCTGGTCTTAGGCCTCATCCCCCAGTACAGCCCATACATGGGCGAACAGACTGGTCTGCCAAATATGGACACCGCTAGTGGCTTCACCTTGAATTAAGGTTGTGCAAGGTGCCAGATATCTGCTGGCCTTATTTGATAGCATATATCTAGATCTTTGTACCCGAGGAACATTCTGTGAAGCATTTCAGGAGAGCATGCCAAAGTTAGTTAATATAATATAGCTAGCCATTAATGTTTTCAGCCTGCAACTTGTGCTGAATGCACCTCTGACATCCACATCCAAGCAAAGGTTGGTCTAGAAATTGTCAAAATATGTACATACATGTTAGAAAGCAATAATAAACGTTTCCAAGTAGTGTGTAATGTATATTGCATACATAGTTTCAGCATCAATAGTTTGGTAATTTTTATGTATTACATTATTTACTGTTCACATGGTGTCTTTTGGAGATGTCATAAACTCATACCAATATAGTTTTTACGTACATTTAGGCTATTCTTTTTATAAATATAGCAACATACTGACAGTTTTTTTAGTCTAATGCACTAAAATGTAGATTAAGTCTAAAAGTAACAAACATAGACATGCAAAATAATACATAACAAATACCAAACTACTCCCTAAGTGTTACACTTTGACATCCTTGGATAAATGTAAATTCATGCCATGCTTTCATTTATTCACATTTTTATCTCCACACATCAGCAGGTTTGTTATCAAATCTGATTCTGAATAAGTAAGATAATGAGATTCTCTGTATTATCCAGTGGTAATTTACCAATCATATGTAACTGTATAGTACTTAATCTTTCTCTTGTCAGCCAGTTGGTGCATTGAAATTGTCATGATGTTAAACTTCAACTTGAACAGGCAACTCTCAACTCCACAGTATTTTCATGATGAACCATTGGGTATAGCTTAACGCTGCTGTTAATTTATTAATTCATAAAATTGTTATAAACCTAATGTTAGCTTACAGTATCCATAAAACATGTATATAATTGAGGGGTA
>JAVQJS010135693.1:0-28580 GCA_036024795.1 Galaxias rostratus | reverse complement strand
CAACAACAATAAATAATTAGTCTCAGTTTATACGGGTTTGATTGACTGAGAGTAATTCGATCTAATACTAAATGTTTTTTTTCTTACCATTTGTGTTTTGAGAACGTCTGTTCTGGACCAGGTTTTGCCTGCATCTGGAAGTTATATAAATGTCAAGATGTGTGTCGAATGAGCACGATCAGGTGCAAGAATTATGGGGGTAACCCTCCATCTGCAGTGAACAACCCTGACTTATGTTGCTTGGCAAGTTGACAGTAGATCCGCTGACAAATGTTGACAAATGTGAATGGCCAATATAGAGATAAATTTGAGCTTTAGAATGTATGCTAACCATATTTGTGTGGGTGCATGTATTTGTGCATGAGTCGTGATGTATCTGTAGTTTTGAAAATTACAATTTGGAGATACTTTATGTCTTTCTCTTTAAACTTTGTGTTCCTTCATGACGCATGTTGTACATTTGTTATGCTTTTATCATCCGGCTTGTGTAATGCCATGATGGGTTCTGGCTACGTAATTGTGTCCGACCGGTTGGGGGCGGACACTTGCATGTTAATATTAGAAGATAGAGAGAGGGGGAGAGGGAGAAGAGAGAGAGAGAGAACGAGGAAGAGGATGAGGCAACTATTTTTGAACCAGGCTTAAATACAGTTCTTGTGTGTCTTTCATATTATGTGGCTATGGTTATTTTTTACCTTTGAACCCAGAATGATATTTACAGAACCATGATGTGAACCATTAAGTTTGCCATAGGATGAAATGACACAATAGCAGATAAAAAATGTGAAGTTAAACAGCCATGCAGACTAAGCAAAAAAGAGAAGCGAACCCATCATACAACAAATACCTTACAAGGAGACAAGGAAAACTTAGGGCTTGAATAGAAAAACAGAGTCACACTCAGGACCGGAAGCAGAACATGAGAAACAGGTGGAATCCAACTGGATAAGCAGAGGAAACAAATTAACGTTTTGGAGCGCGATAAGGCTCCTTCAGTGCATGGTATATTAATGTCGGACATGATGTGGTGTCGCCATTCGTTTGTCTGGACCTAATTAAAACATGTCACCTGACCAAAGAAGAGACAAGCTTAATAGCTTATGAAAGGCCTCTTAGTAACAGGTCATATCTTAAGGAACCCAGCTGGGTGAATTGATCGTTCATCCTAAAACACTTGCATGTCACTCTGAATAAAATCGTGATCCCATTGTCAGCATGTACGTGTGTCACTTACGACAAAGCTGCGTTATTGTCACAGTCACAGCGTGTACTCAGAGGTAGGAGAAAGCAGTGTACCCATTCGCTAGCATCGCGTTGGTAGGTGTTAGCCTGTCTGTATCTCTTGCAGGGATGTCAGAAAGAGAACGCCAGGTGATGAAGAAGCTAAAGGACGTCGTTGACAAGCAGAGGGATGAGATCCGGGCAAAGGACCACGAGCTGATGCTGAGGAACGAAGACGTGGAAGCAGTACGTTTTGCCTTCCTGTTTTCCGGGACAATTATAAATAGCCCCAAAAGATGCAGAAGGCATGACTCTCTTGACGGCATGAATGACATAAACGGATTACGTTATTGGAACGAAATTCAATAAACTAACTTGAAACATCTTTTTCATCATTGTTGCTTTAGTTCGCTCAACCTGATAGCATAAATACTTTTATTTTAAGTGCGTCGTTCCACTCAAACTCCCTTTCTTATTCACTTAACAGCTGCAGATGCAGCAGCACAGGCTGATGAAGATCAACCAGGACCTGCGCCATAGGATTGGCGTGGTGGAGTCTCAGGGCAAGGCCGTGATCCAGCAGAAGGCCGAGCTGGAGGCTATGGCCCAGGCCACTCAGCAGGAGCTCGGAGCACTGCGGCTGGAGGTGACCAGGCTAAGGGAGGAGCGCCGTGAATCGGAGCTGGCGAGAGAGCTGGATGGGGAGCTGGAGGAGGCAGAGACGGCTAAACCCTCTCCAAAAAAGTCGAGTGTGACAGCTTCCACATCGGCACAGACAACAGTAAGCCATCTTATTTATGAACGTCTTTTATGATCAAAAGATAATCACGAGAACTCCTATATTTACACACGTTGTAAGGGTTAGCCATTACAAGGAATGAATATATATATATATATATATATATATATATATATGCATATTAATCTTTTAGGATTTGAAGTGGCTATAATTCTGTTCCAAATCCAGTCACCGGTAACAGCCTCAGCCTTCATGCGCAATTCAGTTTGGGCGGAGTGTGGAGGTGACCCTGGGTTCCTGGCTGAATGCTTTGAGTCAGGGGACAATACTCCTCTCCGTCAGAGCTCAACAAACAGGAAAGTGAACGAGAACGAAGATCCGGATAAAACTGTGTTGCCATCGGTAATGTCCTTGTGAAGTTTGCCCTGTGCAACCACTGGCATTAGTAAAGCTGGAAGCATTATCTTGCTGTCTGTCTTTCGGGTGTTGGTGTAAGGGCTGGCCTCCTAACGAGCTTAATAACAAGTCTGATTTGTGACATGGTTTGGGAATGAAAATCTAATTTGTGACTTCTAAACAGTTACAGCATGTGCATGGTGGTAATTAAACGGAACTTTATTGGGATTATTTCAGGCAGCTGTTCCGTGGTGACGAATAAACATTACATATGGGTGTAATTAGGAATCTAACAATGGAAGCTTGCAATATGTTAGTTCAGGCAAGATTATTTGGCTGATAAAGATAACCGTGTTAACTCTTCACCACTTGTGGTCTGTTACAACAACAGGATGTCTTGTGTGAAAAAGACCCAGAGGATGACGCAGACATAGAAACCAACAAGCCTCGCTTCACCCTGCAGGAACTTCGAGACGTCCTGCAAGAGAAGAACGAACTCAAAGCCCAAGTGTTTATGCTACAAGACGAACTTGCCTACTACAAAAGGTAAATCATCATCCTATGCCACTTTGGATGACAGTTCATTTAATGAAATCATCGTCAGACTTTGTTTGCGTTTTGAATTACCGAAAAGTGTTGATAATACTACATTGACAATATTACAGTAAATGAATACACAGGGTAACCCAATCCTCAGATAGATAACGTGAAAATAACTTCCCAACTCACCTCTCTCACCGCCTCAGTGAGGAGTCGGATGATGAGAGTGCTGCCGCGGCTTATATTCCGTCCCTTGACCCCCCGCCACAGCCTCTTCACGAGGAGCTGCCCGAGTCAGGAATCAAACGCCTGTAAGTGCTGTTCATCTCACTTCCCCCATAACTACAACCCCCACAATACACCCCTGCCCCTTTCATGGTCAGATTGATATTTATATTCACCTTCTAGTGATAACAATTTGCGTTGTCAGCTCTTGCCTAATTGGAAAGATCTTTAAGGTAGTAACTGAACAGAATTAGAATACACTGTTATAACTTCATCATTCCCGTAGTACTCTTTTTGCTTATAATTGTTAATGGGAACAGATACTATAAGAAAGGAAGGAAGATATGTTTAGGATATTTTACAATTTCTGTATGTGACTGTATCCCTCTCTTTCTCTTTTTCTATCCATCTTGGTTGGTTTTTCTTCTTGTTTGTCGGACAGGATGTTCACAGCGGTAATGCCAATGGTAGCAGCAGGTTTGCTTCGAGATGATCCCACACTCCTTCCAATCCGAAGACTAATTTCCTTTGTATGACCTTATATACGGTTATGTTTATATGTATTTCATTGTTCTTAAACGCTGTGCAACATCGCATCAAATGTTCATCACTGCGATTTATATCTTCATGGAGTTGCCAGTGATCATATCTGCATGATATAATTTTTGTCTTTGAATGCTTTCATAACCCATAGTAGTGCTTCCCTTGCATAATTCTAGTTACAGTAATTTCTCTCCAAATTCCAACACTCATGTACCTGCATGTTGCCTTATGTCTATAAATAGTTTTTCCAACGCCTAATAAATTATTTAGCCACAGGCTTAAAGTGACATGTTAAATAAATAAAAAACTATTTCTCTCACCACCTTTGAGATTTAGTATCTTCTCCAAGGACCAGAAGCACACAGAGTTGGACCTATTGGAGGATGGAGACAACTTGCACAAACTGCAGGGGGTTCCGATGTCACGGCAGCAGGCGGGACTTCCATTACTAGAAACTTGTTCCACTGGTACATGTCATCACAAAGTCGACAGGTCCTGAACAGAGGCAACACAGAGATTGGGTCTCGCCCACCGAGCTCACAGTTGACTTCGTGGGACGTACTGCAGTCAAGGAGGTAGTATTTGTAGTCGCCACTAGGCGGTGTCACGGGACAGATTAATAAAACACAAACCTAAGAACTCCCATAGAGGGACTGTAAATGTTTTGAGTATTCACACCAAACCTTTCTGTATCCGTTTGTGACTCTTTGGTTGTGGTTGGGATGTTCAATCCTAATAGCACACCCCTAAGAAGATTACTGATCATTTAAAAGAGTGTACATTTGTCACTGAGTTGAAGGGCTAAGTAGTGTGAAAACTGTTGCAATGTAGATTGAGTGCAATCTGACTGATGAGGGTAAGGAATGATTGTTTTTGCCTAGGCAAACATTTGTAATAGAATTACAATGTTCTTCATAATAACGTTATAGCTGTGAGAAAAAAATATGTAGAAAAGGAACAGTGCGGATTGTACACTAATTGTAAAAATTGTCAACGTGTCATTAGTTTGATGTACTTAATTTGTCCAGCCCGTTTTAAATGTATGTATTAAATTTTATTCTGTAACTGTGTGGAGTAATTGGGTGCGCATGGGTTCCAACAGTAAATCTCAAGAAACAAAAATACATACATGAAGTTAAACGCTGCATGGGGATCATATCGGCCTGCATAAATTAATGAGGTAGATGAATTGAAACTACCGGGAAAACATCACGTGCTGTACCACCTGATAAAACGCATGGCTTCACCTGTCGCTAGGGGTACTTCGCCCTCCTTCACTGTTGGGTCTAGAATGTTTGCTACGGAAGCCAAGAACTTTATTGGCTGGTGTGCCACAATAGGAAGGCAGTTGCAGGAAAGAAAAGAAGGAACGAGAAGCACCGTAAACTTAACAAAAGCGATCAGTGTAAAACTTACAAAAGTTTACGTATGGTGAAAATACCTTTCTCCACGCTTATTTAAGAGCTTATGTATATTTTGAACTAGTCATGGAAGAGCTAAGTGAAGAATCCTCACCCGCTTTGGCTTTCGAGAAGGACGCCTTTCAGTTGACAGTAGAAGATGTTTATGACATATCATATGTAATCGGTAGAGATTTACTGAAAATTAGCAGTACAGGCGAGGAGGTGTCAGATTTACAATTCAGAATCGTACGGGTTTTGGAACTATTTGAGACATTGGTGAATAAATACAACTTATCATTGGAGGAGTTAAAAATGGAACGAAACAACTTAAAGAGTGAACTGGATAGAGTCGTGAGAGAAAGTTCAACAGGACAGGGGACGGTGAGTTCAGAAAAATCTCATTACACGCATTCTAGCTTATCATATTTTGCCTCCCAGTGCTTAATTATGTAGATGATATGTATCATGCGATTCTTTCCACGGCAGCAAACACTTGGACCAAACCAGTTGGTGGTAGACTTGAAAGATCCGAACCGGCCACGGTTCACAATGCAGGAACTGAAAGAGGTTTTGCAAGAAAGGAACCAATTGAAAGCTCAGCTAATGGTCGCCCAAGAGGAGCTTCAGTTGTACAAAAGGTTGCCTGATAGACTTAGCCTCTAATGCCCACTACATGGGCAGTGTCTCCTCTCGGAGGCTTACATAACCGTGTCCATCATTTATTGTGCCCTCTGTTAAACTTCCAGTGGGATTCTGCCCATAGCTGAGCCTGCCATGGTGGAAGTTGACTTGGAGTCAACCCCTTCTTCAGACCCCACAGCAGACAGAGCAGGGGAGAAAAAAGAACCAAAAGAGGAGAAGACAACCATTAGCAAACTGTGAGCAACGTGATTTATTAATCTACACGATATTCTATAATGATGGAACCTGCAGATGGAAAGGAAGTCACGTTGATGATACCAATGTTGTAAAATAGAGGTTTGGAAAACCTTTTAGTTTTAAAAATCGGAAGAAAAAAAATTGTTCCGAAATTAAAGTGCCTAAGTGAAGTATTAAAAGTGAAATGGTATTACAGTGTTGTAACTACTAGGTTAACCCCTTAAAATGCTTCCTGGCCGAAAGACACAACTCACATAATATTGTGGTGACCTGAGGTTCATCTCATGGCTTGTATCTGGCCTCATAATGACTTGCTTGTGACAAGCTGAGTTCGCTCTAATTGTGTGTGTGTGAGAGAAAAATAGATATAGTGTCAGTGGCTGTGTGAGACAGATTGTTTGGAAGCAGTCTCTCGTGAGTCATTACTTGGTCATTTTGGCCCTGACCTCATCCTCACCCTGCTTTTACAAAAATGATGATAAAAAAGACAAGTTCCTAAAACATTATTTATTTTCTGAATAACATTATTTATCTTCTTCTATTCCCAGGTTTTCATTCAGACGGAAATAAGAATATTTGGCTTTGAAAGACGAAGGATGCCGAGAAGGATTCAATGGGCATTTTCATTTGGTATTTTACACTTTTGTATTTTGTCATACATTTTACTCTACAGTAATGTGCTATATTTTGTAACATGTACATATCCCTGTTATTAACATATAGTTATTGGGACTTACGTTTAACAGAAATTAAGGTTTTATAAATCCAGTAAGTCTTTTAGATATAGTATCATTACTATCTGCAGGACTTTTTATAATGAAATTTAAATACTCAAGAGGAGTGTCATGTTGGACAAAATTAAATGTAGTGGTTTTGGCATGAAGATGAAGACACCTATATATCGTCAGTTTTATTTGGTTTCTATTTGTACCTTACATTGCTTGTAAAGAAGCTTGTTTAACAGCGATCTTGAAAGTATTGTTGATGTCCAGGGATGGAGGTTATGGACTTGTTTTCAAAGTGCGCCATTTATTCAAACAGTACGTCTGAAAAAAACAATAATTGTAGCACCAAGGAACAGTAAACTCTTACTGCGGTATGGACATCATTACAAAACAATTCCACAAGGAGAAGAATAAGATATGAATGTGTTAAGGAAATTATGAATATTTATTATGAATAGCAGGAAAAGACTTTCGCAGCAGAGCTTATTTAATGGACTTTTGAAGTTTAACTATTCAATGTAAATGAAACAACTAACTTAATTTAATAAAGCTCTGATGAGAAATACATTAAAGCATTCATTTATCCTTCACTTAGGTTCCAACTGGCTCTACATAGTAGCAAAAAACGATTCAAACCGAATAAAACATCATGGATTTATTCATTGTACAACAGATATCAGTTACACTGTTGAAATTTGCGACAGAATCATATTCAAATCGCAATCAGGAAATATTCTCTAACAATTACTTATGACAGTTGTTGCATAACCCAAAAAATTTACAAAAAAATCCAAAATATAAAAGCCTTATTAAAACAATCATTACAAAATAGTTTCATATATTCATGGAAGCTCATGCTCAAACCATTAGGATTCATAAAAAAACACTTAAATAGCACTTGGAGAACTGTCCTTTTTGACATTCATCTTTCTCATATATACAGAAACTTAAACACTAACGCAGGTCATTTGATAGCTTACACTTTAGAGTTCAGTATTTCAGCCAAGGGTGAGCTGAGATGGAGGATTTGCTGCGGTCACCATAATCATAAAGAAGCTCTTCCCCATCTTGGATGTCCCTGGAAGCGAGCATTATGAGGTGAGGTGTTCCGTCTATGTCGTGGAGTTTGGTGTGGCAGTTGCCATTTTTACTACTGTGATTGATTAGCCGGCCAAGGCGATTGGTTTCTTTTGTAGCATCCACACTGCCAAAGATAGGTTTAAAATGAGTTTCCATAGGTAAGGATTGCACAAATAAATGGCCAAAAACAATGAATAGGACTATAAATTCAAGAGGTATACAGACATTGTTGGATAGATTAAAAAAAAAATTTTTTTACAGAGGCCGAAGTAAAAGATGCATGTCATCTCCGTCCAGTAAAGTAGATTTTGATCTTACCAGTAGGTTTTGCTGAGATACTGGAAGTAGTACATATAGCATCCAGTTCCCGGGTCCTGGGCATAAAGTGCCTCTCTACTCTTAGCGTCAGCCAAGTTCAAAAGGTCGCCATGATACTCCACCACAAACTCTCCCTTTTTGAAAAGTTTGGCAGCAAACACCCCTCTGCCTTTCCCCTCTATATGTCTGACCTGTAATGATTCATGCAGATGAGTATTAAACTTGCATGTTGTTGTGCATATGCAAATGGTCTAATTTACTTTATAGATGTAATTAATACTCACATGCAGCCCCTCTTCTACATTGTTCTTAATTAAAGTGTCAATGTGACTTTGTTCTTCAATCTGTTGGTGGAAAACATGGTATTTACAAAATCAAGAAGACATTTAAAAATGTTACATTTAAACATTTAATTGCTCAAGGTATTAGTCCTTAAGTTAATAACTTGTGTTTTATCAATTTACAAAGCCTACAATCAAAATTACTGTCAATAACAATAAATATAGTTAACCAACTAGTAATTCAGCTTTGCTTTTTCTTGTACTCCGTCTAATTGGATAGTAATCTGTGACTTTTTTGTTTTGAGGCGTTTTGTTCTCCGCTCTGTAGAAAAAGAAAAAAGTATTTAATTACATGTCTTTACTTTCCCTGACATGTTGAATACCACACATACAAACAGAAAAGGAGAAATGTAGACACTACTTTGAATATAAGGCTCATACTTTTTTACTTTGACTTTCCGTCTGCCCGTTTTGCTGACGGGAACAGGTCCCGGTTTACTCTGTGAACTAGCATCCTCTTTCTGACAGTTTCCAGTGCTTAGTTTTGTGAGTTTAGATATGACACCATTCTTCCCAGAATTATCCTCCGCTTTGGACACGCTGGGACACACTTTGGACACGCTGGGACACACTTTGGACACGCTAGGATTCTCTTCACATGGCTGAACTGAAATGTATGCAAAAGAACAAAGCAACAATTTGACATGGTTGCAAATAGAAACTAGCCTAAAAATTGTTCTCACAGTGGAGACCAGACCAATTAAGTTGTATGTCATAAGATGGTGGGTCAAGTGAGTGAAATCACTGCTGCCATTCACAGGCAGGAAATGTTTCTCTGGTCAGATAACCGGGATCTCCTGACCGTCAAAGTACAATTCTGAGCTAATAAACAAAAACAAAGCTGTTGTTCCATCCACCACCCAGAATGAGCTATGCTTAAGAGAAAATTATTCCAGAACACCCTGTTTATAGACCTGCATTCTTCTAAAAGCCGTTGTAGTAAATTATCCCTGTTACGCCTGCCTCAAAGCCCCACACAGAAATATTCATGCAAATATTTAGCAGGGCATTTCTTTGAACAAAAATCTAAACACTGTCACCTAAAACGAGGTAGGATGGTGCAGTAACTTGATATCATACAGCTTAAATTACAAATTATTTTCCCAGTTACCTTTTTCTATGTTGGAGGAGCAAACTGGCAAATTGTCGGATGGTTTTTCTTCCTGAATAAGCAAAATCGAGTTTTCACACAGAGGGGATCGAGGTTTGCTGGGGCTAAAAAAATTCTGAATAGTAGGCTGGCCTTTAGAAGAAGAATCCTGCAAAAACAATTTAAATGTGTTAGGTGAAATAGTTACAATAGACTATAAACCCTAAATATTAAAAATGTAAATATTCATTACTATTTCTGCAACGCCCACGTATTTTAAGCAAAGGCAATCCTTCCATTAAAAAAATACAACCAAAAGAGATGGTATCTACAAATGGTAAACTGCTAGCTAGTGGAACGAGGTTGTCTCGCGCAGCACATAAACAAAAACCACAACTAGAGACAAACGATACACACCCCGTTCATGTTTGGTTTGTTTTCCTTTGTCCCCTTGCGGGGACTGACTTTAGGTTTAAGAGTGTCCTGTGGGTTATTGCAGGATACCAGCACCTTTTTCTTCCCTTGAAAAAGAGAAATGATAGCAAAACAATCAATTTTAATCATGCTAACAATAGCTAAGCTAGCGTCCCCAAACAAGGACAAGACTCCGGTCTGAATGTTAGCTTGTTCAGCTAAACATTGATATGGATGAAAAAGTTAGCTTGCTCAGCTAAAGTGATAGGGATGGCTGTACCGACAACCCTAAATTTGGCCAGTTCAAACACGATAGCCTAGACCACAATTTATTTTAGTGTGCAAGCCATTCGCCAAGTACATATTAGAACCAGCTATTTAGTTACCTTTTGCCATTTCAATTCCCCCAATTGTTGGAGAATTGGCGTCTTTCACCGTACCAGACGCCTCCACGACCAGCCTTTCTTGTGGAGTGGGTACAGTTGGGTCATTTAAAAACATACTCCATCTCTGATTGGTTACTCAACATATCAGAAAGAGTGTAAGCAGAAACGCATGTTTTGCGAACTGAGATCCCCTTGTTCCTGAACCCGGTGGGCGGGTAAGCAAGGGACCTAGACACATTTCGATTAGCATACCTCGAAGCCTACTAATACATTTTTTCGGCCGTTAAAATTTGTTTCCTACATACATTTTAAAACAGTATTTCATTTTTTTAGGATACTTATTAGACATGCAGCTAAGCTCTGTATCTTAAACATAATATTCAAAAACTATGATTGTTTATCCAAGAAAATACAGGTTAGATTTAAACTAGTCAAGAAATTCCTGCCAGACATATGTTCCATGTATGTACCAGAACTTGGCGTTGACTTTTAGAACAGCGAATATCGATGCACAAAGACGGCCATATTGCCCGTGTACCTCTGCTCTGGTGTAAACAAAACAGTCTTGCCTATGACTGAGTGAGGACACAGACGCATCAGTAATTTTCTAGCTAGAATTTTATATCTTTATTTACCATGTCTGTGGGAATGGTTTACAAGCCTAACCTGCATCAGCATATTCCTGGGACCGCCACGAACCAAGGTAAAATATAACAATCAGAGTTCGTTCTGGGTTAAATATATTCGATGCTGAATACCTGGGGAGTGTCCGTGACTGTAGTTTTTGTCCTGTGTTATGTAGGGTCAGATATCTGATGCATATCCGCCATTGTTACAATTCACGAAAACGTCTAAAGTTTGAACTTTTAACTATGAGGGCTGAAAATAAAAAACCGGATACATTTACTGACGTTTATACTTAGTAAAAATAATACAGCCAAGATCTTATTATGATCCTGGACAACAATGTATCACTGACTTTATCATCTGAACTCGCCGTTTGACTAGACAGTAGACACACTTCTATCCGTCTTTGAGAAAATCGTGTTTTTGCTGACATCTAGCGTTGCAGATTGTGTCATTGCATCTGATTTTAAATGGTATTTCTACATCAATGTTGAACGTTCTCATGATTTCCCACTGAACCTTTTGTTCCTGGACAGTTGGAATTATACAATCTCCTTCCACTAGCATGGCAACACAACAATCCTACAGGCCAATAGTCATAAATGACTATGGGCCACCTTCTCTGGGCTATTCACTGGTAAACCTTCTTTACATCCTAAAGGCTATCACATTTAGTTGTACTGGAGTGAAAAAAAAACTTTGATTTATCCATTTCACTATTGCCTTCCACATGCCTTTCTTTCCTGCAGGGTGTCAGTGGAAGCCAGGTCCGTCATCAAAGTAAATATGGTGAGCTGTTAGCGATTATCGAAGAGCTTGGGAAGGAGATAAGACCAACATATGCTGGGAGCAAAACATCTATGGAGAGACTTAAGCGAGGTCGGTAATCAGGATAATGATCAATAAATCTAGAAATAAACAAACTATTTTATGTCAAAACTAAGCCTGTTGTTATTTTTAAATCATCAGAAAACATGAAAAATACTTTGTTCTGAATTTTTTCATACGTTCCTTTAAGGCATCATTCATGCCAAGGGTCTGGTGCGTGAATGCTTGGTGGAAACAGAAAGAAATGCAAGGTCCTAACAGATGAACTGCTCACTTGGATGGTTGAAGAAATATGAAATCCAAACATTGGGGAAAACATATTGGAAGTTATTGTAATACTTTTAAAAAAATGATCAATCAGCAAAGTATACTAAACGTTTAACTTGGGGCTTCTGTTTTGAAGTGACAATGGAATCTATAATTATTTTTAGTTTCTGCAATTTTGTCTGATCCATACAAAGCATGCATACTTGGTAGTAATTCCATTGTAGTGATGAGATCCTGCATGGCTTTTATGAAGGATGCTTGACAGTGAATTAGTGCATTGACACTGCGCAAAAAGGAGTGCCAAATTCTACTTTTTTTCTATATTAATGTCACCTAACCAATTTTGAACAAAACCATATTGTTTACAACTTTGTACCTGTCAATGTATGACACAATGTAATAAAACATTTGTTTTTATTTAAATGTGTAATTATATTCATTGACGTACACTGAAGCTATGCATCAAAGACGTATACAATTAATAAGAATACTGTAGAACTACAAAAACAAGATGTTATTTTATTAATCGTTTTGTGGTTTGATATCCAGTCGTGAATCTTTGAACTGTCTCTTTTTCTCCAAATTCTCATTTACTCTTCTCCTTTTCTCCTGTTTCCGCTGCATTGAGTCTTTTTTCATCTTCAAAATTTCGCTGTCTTCTCCTTTGTAACTGACTTCCAGTTTCTCTCTCATAATTTCCCGAGCCCTTTTTCGGTTTGTTTCTGCAGATCTTGTTTGATGACACTGGACGAAAAATATTTATTCCACACGGTTAAACTTCAGACGATACAATTTTGTTTTCAATGTATAGTATTGTATGACACTAACAAACAAACAAACACACTTTTGTCACCTTAATAATATTTATACATTATATTTATAAAGCGCTTTTCAAAACACTCAAAGACGCTGAACTTAACTACCTTAACTACGATTCCAGTGGGAATGTGCCTGAGCACAACACAGTTACTAGTTTTGTTGGTGGCCTGGCCACCCGGACCCGATCCTCTAACAAATTGCTCGTCCAGATCTTCTTCGTTTAGGGCGGGAAGCTCAATTAGATCCTTTTTACCAGCTGTCAGAATGCGTACCAGTCCGACGGAAGGTACCCTTAGCAGAGGCACTGGAGACCAACCTGATAACAACAGTACCCATGTTGCTCTCTGTGGCACTCTATAGATAGAGCTAAATAAGGATAATGTTGAAAACATGACTGCTTGCTCTGTTGCAATCAATTAAATATTTCATAGCATGTAAATACGCAATTCTAACATTATAATACAATCATTGTATAAACCAGCCACGTTTCTTGTAACACTATTAATATTAACCTCCCCGATGATTTGTAAACTTCTTCTACGGTCCTCCAGCAACCCAACTGCCTCTTCCAAGATACTCTTCTTCGTGGTAATGTATGAATCGACTCGCTGTTGCCACCAAAAGGACTACATAAGAATGCATGTCTCTTTAATCATTGGAGACTGTTCAAATTACTTTTTTTGACATTTTGCCTCAAATATTTATTTATTAAAAAAACGAGTTACAACATTTTGCTGTTAGACATGATCTCCTGGTGACAAATATAGATGTAATATTTAGCTATTAACAATGCACAATTAGTTATGTAACTGTTTTAGCGTGATCACATCCACCACCTAAAAAAACACGTTAATAGGCCTACCTAATTATTTTACTTAACAAAGAATACCATGCTTTTATCAATCACTTGGAAAATAGAAATACATATTCGCATTACAGCTATTACAGACCTACTTATATTTGACGTCACTTATTCATGCTTGCGGAAGTGGCACAATTTGGCCAACAGGAGGCGTGTTCGATTGGTTTATGAGCGCGAGGAACAACTGGCTGTGAGGTCTTGCAAATGCAGCAACAATCATTAGCTGAGAAGACGACAGTGAACTTACTGACGAGGATGGCGAACACTGTACTCTCGAATTCTTGCTAAAATTCGCTGGATTGAAAATAACAGAGTATTTTCACGTTGACCCACATCCCCGGGGGATGCCAATGCGCCCAATTTGTGCGAATGAATCTAGCTTGGGAATTCAAGGACATTTCTACTCTGGCCTTTTTGGTGGGTTGACATAATTCTCCGCCTGTTTTGCATCATTCTTAGTGTCGTTATAGCAGACAATAATTCCGTGGATGATTGTCCCCCCTAAACTAAAGGAGATATGAGGATACACTACCGACTATATCCTGAAATGATGACTCGATTGTTATACATGCAGCCATGTACCGTAGAGCGACGTAAAGTCTTCAGTAAACTGTCAATTGACAGTAGCTAGTGTGAAACTGTAAGTAAGTCAATTGGGAACATCTGCCGCTTGCATCGTCAACTATTTCGATTCATGACTGTGTATTAGGCAATTACTCCTGGCTGAAGCCGTGAGAACGGTTAGTGGACTTTGTTTATTTTGGTGAGTAGGCAGTGTCTGGCTAATGCTTTTCTATGGTAGTGCAGATGTATTGTGATGAGAACAGGTATGTGATAAGCATGGCAAGCTATCAATTTGTGATTGCCATCCCCGCGATGTTGCTAGGTAACAGACCGACTTGGTGTAAAAATGGAGGGTTTACCGTGGGTCACAACAGTAAGGTTTATTTATAAATGTTCCTGTCTCAAGACAGAATCGTGTAGCATGGGTCACTTTGCAGACACAGCACACCGACTTGCTTAACATTTGACTGACAAAACTCACCGAATGGTTAAGAATTGCAGTGCATTCCACTACCCTTCCCTTTTACCCATGTGCTGCTTGTGTAACATCCCAAACCGTTTAGCTGTACCCCTGAGTTTGTGGAAGACCTCCTTATGCTACTCATTGATTAGGATGGGCATTTTCTTGCAATAACGTACAGCGAGGTGACAAATATATTGATGAGATTAATCATACCTTTCAGGTAGGTTTTTAGCCACAGCAACAGGCCAAATGGGAGGTGGTGGCCATTGCTGGTCCATCTCAGATTATTATATAGCGGAGTGACCCTCCCTCCTATTATACGTAAAAGGCTATTTTACTTTATTCACGCCTTGATTAAAAAAAAAAATTAAGAGCAAATAGGGGGACATATACGCAAGCTTGGCCAATTATATATTGAGTCCAAAGAGATGGGTCTATGTTAATATATTGTCTGGAACATTTTATGTTATGTTGACTCTACTTGTAGTGACTTGCCTTGGATTCTGTATAAGTCATGACTTTTTCGTTTTGTGCCACTCTATGCGAGCTGAGTCGGATATTTAGTAGGTAGCAGTATTACTTTGCTTTCCAGACTTCAGTTACTTGATTGCTCTCTAATTCAATGTGAAGTGCAAGTATACGTAAATATTTTGATTGGAAATAATTAATTTCATTAATTTCTTCTATGCCTGCTTTGTGTTTATCAGCCTTGAAGGAGGAGGCCTCTTTGTTCAAATTAAACACACACAAACACACATACATGCATGGGTAAACTTGATTTTAGCGACTGCCTTATCATAGCTTTGTAGTTCAAGCCAATTTGTTGAACTTCCTAGCTATTTTTAAAGCACGAAAAAGAACGGCTCACAACGAAGTTTAAATACTGCTGATTGAGATGATGAAGCAAAGCAAACTGCAAAGAATTGATGACTCACACACTGCTAACTCTTTTTCTCTGTTTCAAGAGGACGTGCAAGCACAAATAAACACGCTGGGCTGAGATAAATGCAACCACTGAAGTGCAGCTCTAATGATACTTGAGGATTGGGGACTCGAGGTGAAGGATATCGATTATAGCCATCAAGGATCAGCAGTAGTACTCACTGACCCTGCAAACAACTTCTCCCTCACACTTGATTGCGTATCGCCACTCGCCCCTCACAGTTGCTAGCCATTGTCTGTGCGGAAACTGCACGTCTAGAGACCGTCGCGTTCTTGTAAATGTCATATTGACCTGACTGGGATTTATGGACTGCTTTGTTGTTCAGAGTAATCACAGTGGACTTGTTTCTTATATGGTACACACTCAAGTTTGCTTACTTATCCGACCCTTCTTAGAGAATAGGCATAAAGAACGTGACCGCCTTTTCTAGTAGTTATGAAAACAGCAGAGTAATTGTTACAGTATAGACACTGCAAATGTGTGGTACTACGTGGACAAAGAATCTAAGAGGGGAACCTCCCAGACTGCATTCTGCACATGTTTTCATTGTCACTTGACTGGCTGGCCTCTAATAGGTCTAATGTGATTGTACACACCACAGTTAGCCCAATCGGCTGTCTTGGGGCAGGGAGATATACACACGGTCAGCCACCCTCTCAAGATGATGCTGTTTTTTCCCCTGTGGACTGATAAAACGTACCAGTTCCACGACCGTTCTTATCGTAGCTCGTTGGATAACGCGGTAGAAACAGAAGTCACTTACGGCCATTCAAATAATGAAGTGGCTGTGAGAATCGTTATCAAATAATCGGTCTACTGTAGAATTTCCTGTTACTGTCCGATGTTCGTCGTCTAAATGAACTCCATCCCAATTTGCTTCGATACGGAAGGTGGCAGTGGTTGCGTGGACAGGTTTTTTTTGTTGCCGTTGACACCTGAGAGGGGTCCTTCAGCCTCGAGTGATACCACACGGCAGACTGAAAAGCTTCTTGGCTAGTTCACATCTCTGACACCGTTTCCAATGTAGAAATAGACTTCTAGAAGGGAGCCCGATGTGCGTTGGCTTGGGAGAGGCGAGGCGTACTTTACCAGCCCAGCCTCTTTAACGGCGTTTGTTCATTGCAGCTTTGCTCAGAACAGGGAGAAACAGGAAGGGCAACCGAGCCGTTTCCATCCATCACTGAGACATCGAGAGACACACTGTTTTCGAATGACAAAGGGCTGGTGTCATGGCAATTACGTTTATTTATAATTGGAGCTCGTAAAAAGTTGTAACAATGATCAAAACGATATATTTACTTTAGGATGTCCTCACCCTCCCCTGATAATTATTTTTTGTTTTGAATATCTGATTCATACACTGAGCATGGGCTACACCCCCCCCCCCCCCAAAAAGGCAGGGCATGAGTAAGCAAAAAATGTGTACATTTGTCTATATCAAGCCTTCTGTCCCATATTGAAATGAGACCACCAGAGTTTCTGGATGAGAATAGAACAGTGATTGGTTAAAATGTTTTTAGGCCACCTAAGTGATGGCTTGTGTTTTGAAAATCAGTCTGCATTTCAGTATGTAATGTATAGCCATGTCATTCGGTGTCGTGTGAAGGAAGTGTCATGATGTATATCTTCTGTCTCATGCCTTGATTGAATGATTGAGAGGACCCATGACACTTCACGTTGCATTGTTTCCCTTGCGTAATCAAGTTTGAGTTCCGGAAACAAAATACAAAAAACAGACTTCCTGTTGGTGGAAATTATTTTCTCGACTTTTGGTGTCTCTACGAGCTTGTTCCTTTTTTTTTTAACTCGTCTGTATGTTTCAGACTGATTAGATCACTCGCTGTACAGCAGTGGCAAAGAGGAAATCGCTAATGCAGCTGGAGATGGCCGGGGGTATAGTGTTCATGCAAATCAAAAGCTCAGTAGCAGTTTTCACACATGAATACAACCTATAGAAACTCACCCCACAGGCCTAACTGGTTTTCTAGTTTAAAGCCTCAGATCATGGTCAAATTGATTATAATTAGCCAGTTGGAATTCACGCCCCTAGTAACTTTGATGGACGACAGAGATGTTGGTTTTGTAAATATGTGTGTCGTATCTGGAAGGTAACACAAGGTGCTTCCCCTTCACAGTGTGTGTTTTTTTTCTGCCACCCGACAAAACTGTTGAATTTCACTCTTAAGTGCGACTATTTGGTAAACATTTGAACAGGTCAAACAGTGGAGAAGCCTGGATGGCTTAGTTTTCCAGACTATTGGTTTCAGAGGCGGTCTACATTCTGAGCCCACCCCAAGTACCCTACCTCTTTTCCAAGAGGTAGGTCTCAGCTAGCTCCTTGTATGGCTTTTATCATGTGCAAGTCAATAAGACCGCCTGGATATGCAGGACTATAGAATTGACCATAATAGAACCATGCCCAGAACTGTGACGGTGCCGGATTGTGACACCCTAAAATGGCTGACTCCTAGATAATTCACATGTATTCTCTGCATTTCATCTGGAAAACACGTCACCGATTTCCACTGGAGTCTGTTCAAAAGCGTTTCCGTATTCAGTCTACTTATTCTAACTCTACGATGGAGCCACTGGAGTGGAGTAGTTGAGCTTTCCTAGCTGTTGTTCTGCTCTGGGAATGACCTTGCGTTGGGCTTATCTTCTTGGATACGGATAGCATTCCGTAGGTTCCCACACATCATGGATGGAGACTTTGTTCTGTTTCCCTATCACTGTGGAGATTAAATTCATCACAGATAATTAGAAAGTGTAGTCTTTGTTCCACAGGTGGGAGGGTAATGGGTTGATTTAATCAAAGGGGATTTAGGGGCTTGTCCAGGCTCTAATGCTCTACTTATCGCTTCCCATGACTTCGATAAACTGGTTTTAGTCATTTGATTATAATGGAAAAACAAGATAGAGTAGTAATTTGTTCCGGTCGACCAGTGTCTTGAGGCTTATCATGCATCATTTGCATTATGTTATGCTAGATTCGATTACAAGCCAAAGACACTTTATTCAATTATTTTTTTCCTGGAGCTAGTTTTGGTGATATGTAAGGTTTCATTGTGTGTGTGTGTGTGTGTGTGTGTGTGTGTGTGTGTGTGTGTTTTTCCCTCACTGTACCAGAGGAAGTGATGCCACTGCTATACCTGAGCCATTGACTGGGACCAGGCAGGTACAATCTGTCCCCATGCATCCCTCATAAGCCCACTGGTTATTGAGAGGTGTTGCCTGTGCAGAAACTTGTTTGTACGCAATAAGTCATAATCTGACCCAGGGCAATTATCCAAAAGAGAGCATTGTCTAGAAGAGGGTTGTCTGTCTGTGCATCCCTTCTTGAGAGTGCGTTCCCGAAACTGTGTGTGCCGAGGCGGTGTGTGGTGGCGCTCAGAGATGGCTGGCGTGAGAGAGGTGACGAGTACTGGGACTCTGGGACCCGCCGTCTCCATCAGGGAAGTGCTCTGCTATTAAAGCAAAAAAAAAAAACACCCAATTAAGACCACTCAAACAAAGCAAAGAACTCAATCCCCCACGATAGATGGTGGATTGGCAAATCTAATCAGCGAGGGCCATAGTCCGCCTTGCATTTGCAATCTCGCTTCCCCTTTCCGCCGACCCTTGAAGAGGAAAGTTGGTTCGCTGGCGGAACGCACGCAGTCTCTCCTCCTGTCTATATGTTAGACGTCTTTTTGGAAAAAAGGGACTTCTTTAATTAATTCGCTACATTTTCAATGCGAGACCGGCACCTAAAGCAAGCCTCGCTGTCTGATGCTCCCCCCCCCCCTCCACACCCCTCCCTCGCTGCGCGTCTGTTGGCGCCCTCTGACTCACAGGGATCATTTGAAATGAAAGCGACAGCGCTGCTTCTTGTCACTTTACCTGCACTCCTCCTCGCTCTTTTTCCACTGGCCACAGATGCCTGACTTCGCCAGGGCTAAAAATAGCAGCCAGGCCCTCATCCCTCCTTACCCTTAGCTCTTTCTCTTCTCTTATATCCCCAGAGTGGGCGATGCTGTCAGAAATCTCCCCACGTTATGCCCGCTCTGTGCCAAAGGCTTCCATGTCACTCAAAGGTGGCCCCACATCTCTTCCTCGCTCTATTCTAAGCTCAGAGTTTGCGTGTGAACAGCAGAAAAGCGTTGTCCGCGTGTCCACTTATAGATATATCGAAATGAGTGTCTGTTGCTGTGGCAAAGGCTGTCACTAAAGATTCCTATGTAGGAAATCACTGTTAGTCTGTCCACTGAGTAAAGTCGAGAACGTGAATCTGGAGTCGAGTAGCAACGTTATTAGTCTCTGTCGTTGGTATCCTTTAAAGCTCCATGTATGGTCAGTGGCTGAAACGCTCTGTAGTCACGAGACAAATATTGCTTTGGGAAAGCAGAGTGCATTTGATGTGCGCTATAGCACAGAGGTTTGAGGTATTTGTTAGGAAAAGCATAGATAAACATATTCTCAAATCGGAATTGTTTTGGGTCAGTTGCAGTCAGTTGGTGCCTACTATGATAAATATGTTTCCACCCACAGAATCAACCATGTGTCAAAATTATATTGGCAAACCACTCCGATGATTAATTTAACGAGACGTAGACTTGGTGGGGAATCTAGGGATCAGGCTATTGTGTCGAAACGCTGTCCGTCTTCACAAATAACGTAATGGAAGACCTGTCTGCAGAATTCAGTTTTTTTGTTTTTTTTTGCAATGCCGTTCGTCAATAGCGATGAGTCTGTGCTGATCTGTTGCGTAACTGGGCCGTGGGTTGGTTCGCTGGTGGGTTGTTGCCGTTTTGCCATGCTGCTGGTCCAGGAAAGCTCTCTGACAAAAGAGAAGGTTTGCTTTTCATGCCCCTTGTGATGGTAGGAAGCCGTTGTGGAGTTTGTTGTGGACTCAAAAATTTTAGGTTTATGGTTGGTTTGCATAATAAAAAAAAATTGCACAGTTATTTAACCTGTGAGGAGGGTGAAATGCAGGGGTTGCAACACAGCTGCACATACTAACTAGAAGCCAACTCCCACGCCTGTCACCCTTTTCCCGTCTTTCCTGCTTTCTTCTCCCTCCATTGCATGGTAACCTCCACGTCACCATAACGACACTCCGTTTGCTCTCTCTAAACCTTTGCTTTAACCCCTCCCCACGTTTCCCCCCCTTCATTCTTATCAGTCATATAACTGCGAGGGATTTTCTACCTATAGAAATATACATTCCAAGCGACGGTTACGACTGGCACTTCAAGGGGGGATTACTCAACGGCTCCTGTGTACTTCCATCTCTAAGCAAGATAGATAGGGACACCACTCCTCTCTGGAGATTTTGCAGAGATAGTTCTGACTCTGGTGCCAATATACTTCCCACTCGCATGTGGGACTCAGAACGCGGCAACGCTGCCATGGAAGACGCACACAAAAAAGAGATTTGAATGGCGTTCTGCAGAATAATCAAAGTAGCGTTAATTCACAGTTTCGCACGGACTGTAATTATAACAAGGTGGAAAGCAAGCGATTAAATAATAACGGTAGAACCAACTTTGCCTGTAGCCTACATTCTCAGTCAATAGTTTGCATTGGCAGTTGTCCTCAGCAGCTTGGCTGGCATCCTCTTTTTCACATCTGTGCTCTCCGCTCTGATTTATATATTTATTTATTAATGTTGCGGGTGGCGCAGGACTCCGTTCGCTCCGGAGGGTGTGGTTCGTCACGGTCAAACTCACGAGCGAGCCCTTGTTCTGTTTCACTTCTGAGTCAACAACACGACCAGCCGCGTCTTTGTTTATCAATCTGTTCGGCATATATGACACCAGGAGTAAACACGGCGCGTTCCCAGGCAGTGCAGGCCCATCAAATCATAGAAAATGACCAAGTTTGATGAGAGAAAAGAAAAAGTTGTCCGTGTACATTTTATGGGGGTTAACCTTCTCTAGTCAGAAGCTCTTGTGTACATGACAAAGACCCCTATCTGCCCTCAGCAGGTGGTATGTTTCCATGAGGTGGAGGCTGAGGTTTCACATGGGCGTGTTGAGCGAGTGGTACGCGTTCCTCCATATCATATCTGAGGAGCTGTAAGCGGCTTGTTTCGCGGTCAGTGCACAGTTTAAGTTGTGGTATCTGCACTTACTGTTTCAGCCCAGATGTCTCAACATGCCTGGTAGGCCACGACGACGTTCGACAGCTACCATGTTTTTGACAAAAAGGGGGAGGGGGGGGGAGGCGTTCTGGAGATATGGAGTGAAGGGAGACGGACCAAGGAAGGATCAGCTCTGGGAGGGTCTGGCCTCCACTTTCCTAGTCACACCGGCTTCGTTCAGGCAGCCAATCGCGACCAAGCCTCCTGTGTTTCTATGGCAACGTAAGCGTTAAAGCAGTGACGGAACGGATCTCGAGAAACCGTTTTAGGGGCTCAACGGAGAGGAGAGAAATAGATTCCTGCCCCAAAGCAAATCGTTGGCCCCAAAGAGAGCTTATAGAAATAAACTCATCCCAGTTATTTGGCCATTGTGGTGGCACTTTGTATCGTGTTTACTACAGTACATGCTCCATTAGAGCAAGGCAAGGGAAGAAAAATAAATAGGAAATATAGAGTTGAAAGTGATGTTTGTTTCGAATACAATAATTGGATATGTTATTTCTTTGTTTGCTTCGAATACAGTAATTGCATAAGCCCATGTTTTTTTTTCTCTCCTTTGTTCACAAGTGACACTGTTTAATGGGAGTTTTTTCAAGAGGAAACCAGGGCTGGGACGTTTAGCCAGAGGCTGTGTATCAGATTGGTTTCACGTGTATCAGATTTGCTTTGACCTATAGGCAATTGAAACGGATAAGCAAGATACTGAACGCGATGGCCCACATGGGCCCAACGTTGGACTTGATTCTGTGTCTTGTTGATGCTGTTCTTTGGAGTGGTAGATGAGGTCTGAAACAAAACCTCAGTCTTTTTAAGCGTCCACAGCCTTGAGGGGAGGGTTATTGACCCTCGAGACTCGTTGAAATAACCGAGGGAACAAAATGGCGACATGCATGTTTCCCTCAGTGGAGGAGCATAAGACTGCTCTTGTGTTATGCAGTTAATGCATCCTTTAGAGAGAAATGTCTTTGCCAGACCCGCAAGTAAGATCAGCCATGGAGGTTTCTGACCTACCTCAATAAAGGTACTAACAGGTTAGTTCAAGACTGAAACAAATCAACATTTTGAGGTCATCTCACCCTGTCTTTTTAAGTGAAAGTATTTTGTTGATTGAATAATGGGCGGGTGGAGTGTCAAAAGGTGACTGTCCTAATTTGACGAGCGTTTGTTGACATTGAGGAACGGAACGTTTTCTTATTGCCTGTCGTAGCCTGTGTGCCATTGACCTGTTGCTTCCTACAAACCACATGGCATGCGTTTATTGGCTACAAACTCAGCGTTATCTTAAGGAGGGTTATAGAGCTGTCATTCACATAATGGGTGTCCTCCCTTCATCACAATTCCATATCAGTGTGGGTATACCGTGTCTTCTCTCTCTCCCTGTAAGTTAGGATATTTATTTTCATTGGGATTGCCCGATTTTAAAGCAGGAAGAGGGGGAGGAGGAGGAGGAGGAGGAGGAGGAGGAAGATGGACGAGATGCTCAGAGGTCGTAGAGTAATTTTAACTTCTATCCTTGTATTGGGCAACAATGAGGGCAGATGTATTTTGCGAATCTGTCCCGTTTTGCGGGCGAAGGTGGTGATGGAATATGAGCAGCAACCACTTCCTGACGGTGCCCTTGAAGTGTATTATATCTGTCGTCCACTTCTTTGGGAAAAGCGGGAAGGAGGGAGGGAGGTGGCCTGTGGTCTTGCCCACCCGATGTTGTTTACATCCGCTAGCATTAGTTCCACTAATCAGAAATAGCCTACACCTGTTGAAATAATGTTGAATATTTTTCCAGGCAGCTAGTTTTAAATTACATTTCAAGCTAAAGTAAGGCGTGTTTAATGAGTGAAAGTGATTGATTGGCTTTGTCTGACTTTTCATTGCAAGTGCTTGGTGGACTCCCTCACACTGACCCCTGATCACACTTGCAGCCTAAACAAGTCTGCATTGTCCTAAAGCCCTTTGACAACCCCTGTGCACCCCTCCGGTCCCCCCCCCCCCCCCTCCCCCCTTCCGCCCCCTAGCTCTGTGGGTATTCACACCTCTTCGGCCACTCCCCCCAACCTGGTAGTGCCCCTCTCAGAAAAGGAGTCTATATTTAGTGGAGCCACGTCATTGCAGCCTCTGGGAAAGATGCCTTCTGTGAGCAACACCTCTCTCCCAGGATTCCGTCTGGTGACCCCACGTCACCGTGACAACAGGCAGACCCTGCGTTTTTTGCCCTCTCTTTACCTCTGCAAGACTTCACAAGCACGCTCATACTTTGTCATTGGGCCCAGTATGCTCCATGTTTCATTACGTGGTGAGTCTGCACAGGGTGGAAATATTCGTTTGTAGGGCAAGTTAAAGGCAGCATGCGGTATTAAAAAAGCCACTGGTTTCAAACGTATATTCAAATTTTCTTATATTAACAGTCCAGTCCACTCTGTAGGAAAGCTCAGCTTTCTTCCATGGGAGTTCTGTTGGAAGCTATTGAGGTCTGTGTACGTAGCAGGCCAAAGCATAACGATTTTTAGTGGCGGTGTTTGCATAAGTTTGTTTTTATTTGTGTTGACCCCAGCTGTCAACATGCACAGATGTTTTGTTGGTTGGCAGAGTCCATCAGGCTGCTGGCTTCTGTGGTGCTACGCAAACATTATGTTATTTCAGCTGTTATAGCAGCTTGACTCTGCCTAAACCTATTGGCTTTGCAGTTTAAAGAGTGACGTCAGAATTCACTTGCGTTGACTGCATTATCAAAGCGGCAGACATAGTTTAGGTCTATGGTATGTGATGTCGATGATGCGTTGAGAATTCGATCTTCAAAGTCTAAATCTTGCGGAATAAATAAAAAAAGAAAAAGCATTAACATAATTGAGAATGGCTTATACACTGTTAAATTAAATTAGGCACAGACATACAGTTCTGTATCTCTTAATATGCCCCTACATTATAGGCTTTTTCTTAATGGCTTACCTCTTCCAGCACTAAATCCAACCGTTTATTCGGGTCACAATATGGATAAGTCAGGTCTTCTTTGTTTCAAGGAAGTCTGTGAGCCTATCAAAGGCTAGTTCTGCAATGATGCAAGGGCAGCACATCGAATGCAGCTGCCTCTGCATCATTACTCAAGGGGTAGGAGAGAGGTTCTGTATTTTTAGAAACGAGCTGGCATATTCTCCGAACGCACGGCGTCAAGGGCTCTGCTTGCGTATGTCGGGATTATTATGACCAGTCTATTTTTAGACCCCTGTGTGTGAGCTCCTTTTTTTCCCTCCCATTTTCTTTCCTCCCTTTTTTTTTTGGGTTTTATTTTTTTATTTTTTATTTTTTTTATTTTTTTTTAGGTCACGCTCTGTGCCAGCACGCGCCCGCTGGGCTGTTGTGGCTGCAGAGAACAAGTGTGAACGGGCCTTGTTTAGGAACATTGATGTTGCAGGGATATAGGGATAGGACATTTTCCTATACATATTTCAGATGATGCAAGTAAATGTGTTAAGTGTATCTTGAGTACAAAAACACAGTTTGGTCATATTGAACGAACTACATGAAGAAGAAGAAAATCCAGCTGGCCACTCTTTTTAAAAGGGCTCACTTCAAGGTTATGTAGTTTTTAGATAGCGGACGGTTCTTTCCAAACTAAGCTGTCATGACAAAATACGTAGATAGTGGTCTATGCCATGGGTGCTGAGCTACAACTACATTTCCCTCCACTTAACCACATCAGTCAGCTATCAGACCTGCCCTGTCTAGACGTGTGTGTCTAGAACTATAGACAAGGACACCAGGAGTTTGTTTGAGCGTGGTCTATGACGCTTGCCCACTGTCGATTAGCCCAGAGAACATTGGGGTTTTGTGGCGGTACGGTGAGGTAGCGACAGAGAGAGAGAGAGACGAACAGGAATGAGAGAGAGCTGACGCCGACACAAAAAATTATTCAAAGGCAGGAAAGTCGGAGATGCGGCGAAAGGAAGAGAGAACAGAAGCTTGAGACTCGAACAACGGCCGTGACCAGGGAGTTGTCTCTGCCCGCCCGTCTCCCGGAGCTCCGAGGCGAGCCTCTCATGAATCTTTCATGCGGCTGGCTTTATGGCAGGCGGCTGGGCCAGGACATGTTCCCCTGCGTCAGCACAATGGCATTTCTGCGGAGTCATCGCTCGGCGGCTTCATGTCCCCGTCCCCCATGTCGCCCCGGGACGCTGTCACAGGGTCAAAGTTCACTGACCTGTCGGTGGCCCTGCCTATCGCTCTCGCTCTCGCTCTCTCTCTCTCTCTCTCTCTCTCTCACTCTCAGTCTCACTGCTTCTTTCTCTTTTTAATTGTTTAATTGTCAGTCAATGATTGTTGGTAATTTTGCGATTTTGAGTCACATCGATCCTAGATAACCTTGATGTACCATCTTCCAACATGAGTCACTTTCGACCTTTGCCCCGTCACCTTTGCTCCCCCTCGGCCCCTCAGCCTACATCACCCTAACGCCCTCTACTGCTGCCTACCCGCCTCCCAAGCGCCAGGCCTCCTCCGCTAGCCTACTTTTCACCTCCTCGTTTCCCCAGGAGCGCGGCGTTCTGCTCAGCCTTTGTGGGAGGCCCGCTCCCATGTAGAGCCCGTCCGGGGGAGCAGCCCGCGTAGAGCAGGCCAACCGCACGCCGAAAAAAGATATAGAAATAAAGGACACGCGGAGGAGGAAAGAAGGAAGGAAGGAAAGGATGAAATCACTCCTCCATCACTCCCACGTTCTGAACGCTTTCTTCTCCAATCCCGTGGGTGCCGGGAGAGCGAGAGATGCCTTCCCTGGACACGTGACTCCTCTCCGCGTTCTGTCCGTGTCACCGTCACCGGACAAAGGCCTACCCCAGTGTGGCCGTGGCGATAGAAAGGGGAAGGGGGGAGGGCGCTCGTCCATTTAAGTCGGAGGACCTGAACGCGGCGGCCAGCGACGTTACTCCAGGAGCTCCCCTCAAAGGCCGCTTTTGTTCCGTGGATAAGTGACGCGGCGGGGATATTAGCGTGATTAGCGCGATTAAAGGACAGGAGTGGGAGCCGGGGTGATGCAGTCATGCCTGCTTGAAGATGGCGGGGGGGGGGTTGGTGTTTGGCTGGGGCAGTGGGGGATGTTGCATAACACGGCGGTAATCGCAAGTGAATGACCACGCGGGGTCGCACGGGAAGCTCCTGGCCCTGTCTCTTCCAGGCCCCACCTGGGGAGGGACGGCAGGCGGGGAGGGAGAGGGGTGGGATACTCCACTGAGCTTCGACCAGTGGAAACTATCCGAAGCAGCCCAGCCGGTGCATAGGGAGATCCCGGAAACGATGTCCTCGGCCTCTACCACGCCGAACGGAGCCTTGGAGGCTGTAGTCGCTGCATTATTTAAGAGGCTACAGTTCAGATGAAGAACGAGGACACGACACGCCGGCTTGGCAAAGCGTGTCTGAGTGAAGGGTTGGGACTAGGCAGCACAATAGCCTGGTTTTAAATAGGTTACCAGTGCCCCATGTCCTTAGTCCTCTCTGTTAGGCTTTTCTTAAGGGGTCTATAAAGACCTCCGGAAGACCCAATACCCCACTGTCTGTGTTGGTGAAACACCTCTCCCTCTTGATCTGACAACAACAACAACAACAACAGGCCTGTTTACAGGCCTACACTGGCCTCATTGCACTGACAATAATATCAGAGGAGTTGAAAGCATGCTTCTGGCGCTCTGAACGCCATTACGTAAGGTTGTCGTTGTCGCCCCCCCCCTCCACCCCCACTCCCACTGTGCTGCCTTGTAATCCCTCTCGGCGTAAGCAGCACGGTCACATGTGGCTGTGCCGGAGGGCCGGGGGAGGGGGGAGAGTGAATGCCGGGGCCTCTGTTTAGTTTAGATGTAACCAGACCACGGGGTCTTGTTGGGTCAGGTGTGTGCTACAGCTCCACCCCCGTTCCCCCTGTCTGTGCCCTCCATATAAGAAACCCTTTCCTTAGCCGTTGGCTCGGGGGGGGAACACTCACTTGCGCGAAGGACGTCGGATGGACTAACGGAGAGGTGCCCGCTTCACTTCGAAGCAGCATTTTGCCCCAATAGTCCTGGCTCCTTCTGATCTCGCTGCACTTTGGGTCAGAGCCACGAGAAAATGCACTTTTTGGTTTAGATTGTTCAATGAGGAATGTGCCACTGAAACGGACTCTGAGAAACGCTTCGTTTTGCTCTGGTGTCTTGTGTTGTTACTGACGCAGTCTCTGCTCGACTGTCGATCTGTCTGCATTTACGTTCTTGGATAGTTCAGAGGCCCTGAATCTTTTTGCTCTCTTACTCCATATGGCTTGTTCTTTCACAAACGACTTCTCCTTTCCCTGAGTTTTTATTGTCTTTTCTCAACAAAAAACACTTTGTCTTGTTTATGGTTGACTGTTTTGTGTTGATGGTGCGGCCGACTGACTTCTTGTTTTCTGTTCTTCATCAACAGACACCATCGATGAAGACACCAGCTGACGATTTGACACACAGCGTATAGGAGCTCCCCTATCCCTTCCGTCCCTCCCCCCTCCCTGTCTCCCTCCTTCCTCACACAGATCCCCCCCCCCCCCATATCCTCCTCTTCCTCCCGCTCCTCCTCCCCCTCCCAGGACCCACCATGCTTATTAAGGAGTACCGTATCCCCATGCCGATGAGCGTGGACGAGTATCGCATCGCCCAGCTCTACATGATTCAGGTGAGGTGACCCACAACCGCCGCCGGCGTCCCCCTGCCTCACGACCTCTCACCCCTCGCCCCTTCACCTGTAGGCCATCACCTCTTACAGGGGGGGGGGGGGGGACATATCTGGGTTCGGCAA